>BGZK01003517.1:0-23812 GCA_005406025.1 Eumeta japonica
TCTGAACAAACCCTATAATGCATATAATCTATCTAAGTGGAAATTAAGTATAGTTATGATATTGTCGTGGTGCCACTCGACGAACCCAGCCACGCTTCGGACCTCGGAAAGGATGGAGTCGACGGCGAGGTAGGCCTTTTGCTCGCTGGCCAGACTGTTCTCTATCGTCCGGGATGCTTACCATAAATATGTTGTTTTTAATTTGATTAGGAAAAAAAGGTCGAAAAATGTTAAATCTGACATAAATTAAATATTTAATATTTTTTGGAATATTCTTATAAATCGAAATTCACAAAAAATATTAACAAATATTTCTACATAAACAAGAACAATCCCGTTCTGTTATTTATACAACAGGAGAGTTTTTCTGCTATTTTATTATTGTATGTATGAGTGTTATTCGCTTCATCATTATAAACAACAAAATTATAAAACATTGAAATCTTAAAAATTTAAAATATCTCAGAAATGCAAATTCATGATCAGTATGTGGTAGGCATATGTATGAGAATTAACATAATCATAGATCACTTTAAATTAGACATCACAAATGAGCACTATATGAACTACGTGCTTGTTATAAAGTAGATTACCGTTCAAAATGTACTGTTTTATTCAATATAATGGTAGCATCTGCAAGTATTTAGATATTTTTAAACACGCACCAACAGCGTAACTTATTGCAGGCAATAAATTTTAATTTATGCTTAAACGCCATACAAGTAGACTCCGAGCAGCGGAAACAAAGCAATAACGTTTCCCACTGTTTTATTGCATACGTCACATTTCATGTAGTTTAATGAAATTTCTGCTTCAACTGCCTGACATATTTATCTTGAGAATAGAGCGAGGTATTTGTTATTATAAAAAAAAAATAACAAATATACACAATAAAAGTTTTTTGTTTTCTTATTTTAATTCACGTAAATCTAGATGTAATATTGTAATATTTGTATAAAAATGGTTTGGAAATATCTAACTATAATTACTCAGTATTACGGATAAGTATCAGTTTCATGATGATTCTTATTATTGCTTGTAAGTAAATTTTTATAATTACTATATTTTTTTCGTTTATAATCGTATATATTGTGGAAATAATTTATTTTAAATGGTCGAGAGATATGTAGGACTTTTAACGCAGAAAAAAAGGCAAAAATTAACATACGGATTTACATATTAAGCTATCAGCTTACGAACGGTGGTAAGTACGAGTATGACGGAGATATTTAAAAGAAATTAATGAAATGAATGGGGCCATGCTGGCAATTTTGTCTTGTCTAATACCAATCGCGCTCACTTATCCATAATGGAGCTCTGGTGCCTATGCTTGAATACGATATTAAAATTTTTCTTCGTGCGTGGAATAAGATTTTCATGCACTACGTTAATACGTAATCAAATATTTCTTTCTATAAGTAATGAGAAATTATCCCTAAAATCAAAATGTCAATAAAACGATTTTTTATTATATTGTTTTAATTGTTATCGAAAGAAATAATATTCCTTTGTGGCTATCGGATAAATCGATCTTATTTTTATCCTATTTATTGATGTCGTACTCAATATTTTAAATTTAAATTTAATTTCAATTTAAGTCATTTTTGTTTTTGAGTTTTCGATTAGTCGTGTTTAAAAGTGTTCGGAACATATGAGATTTCGTATACAAATGAATCCGAGCTGATACTGTTTTTTTTTTCTTATAGAAGCATTATAAATCTAAACATACCAAACGGCATGCGTTTGGTATGTAGATACTAGGACTCTACTAGATTACTAGACCCCTGGATACTAGGACTCAATCTCTTTCTTCTTGGGAAATATCGGCGACGCTAGTCCACTTACAAAGATTTAGAAATACATCGCTATTTACGTTATATTTCCTGGCATATAATCAACTGTAATCTTTCTCGATCAAACTTTTTTTTTAATTTTTCTTGTCATTTACGTAATTTTATATCATCTGTTCTGAACCATAGACATAAATAAAATTAATATTTCTTTTTTGTATTTTATATTTCTGCTCTTTATATGTATATGTTTCCATTAAACGTGTAGTAGCGAATAATGGTTTAACTCCCGGTCGTAAAATATAAAGTCGTTCACTAATCTAAAGTTGCAAGGAATTGTGTCGAAGTCGGTGTTGAACTTTGTGAATAATAGTTCTAAATAGCTATCCCAACTGAAAAATATTTTTTCAAGCATTTTAAAGAAACTTGCTTTCAGAACGATTGTCTCAAAATTTATCAAAATAATATGACATTTACCTTCGTTCTTATAAATCTCAAGGGAGGCTATCGAGCATTCGCTTTAATATCATTTCTTAAGAATTTTAATAGCGATATTCCATTGAATTTTCGCAGACGACGTCATAAGAATGAAATTTAAAAATAAAAATGGGAAAACTCATCAAAATCATACACGTCCACTTAAATCTACCCCGAAAGACGAATAAGACGTTCGGAACAGAAAGAATGACAAAAGTAAATTCTTGACGCAAAACAAAATTTGGACGCATTGTAGTATCCGCCTACTGCTGTGGATTACATCATACTTAAAAAAAAAACAGACGACTTTAAATTTCGGTGTAGCGTCCGATAAATTGTCGGGCTTCCACAACGTAACCTAAAGTTAGATAAAATACCATGAATACTACAACCACTTGCTACAGCGCCGATCAGCTTTTCACGAAAAATTTTCTATAAAAACTCGTTCAGACACGTGTCTAGTGTATGCATAAAACTTCAACACTTAAATACTTGCGAATAATTAGAAACATTTGTAGGACGCTGTTGGTCTATCAAATTATCACATTCTGTGTACCCTGTACCACAATGATTATTATTATTAAATCTTGCTCTATTTTTTTGAAACTTATCTGTGCAAATAAAGTATGCACTGCCACTTGTCCTTTATTTTGTATTGTCTGTTCCCTGTTCTTGAAATAATCACAACTACACTGATTTGATTTCAAATCCGGCAGATTTGTACAACTTCGTATTGTTTTCATGTAAAACAACATTACGTAAATCAATTTTAAATTTTTTCGAAGTGTACCAATTCACAAGATCTTTTAATGTTACTTTGGGCACAGTCATAAATTGAATTAATAGATACAAAATATGATAAATATAACAACATTTGGCCTTAAGTTTTCGAATAAGTAAAAACATTGAAGATTTTAATTACAATAACATGCATTGAAATGTTTTGCTTTTGTTGAGATTTTATGAACACAATTCTGTTCTGCTTGTATCAAGCTGTAAAGTTGATGATCATGAGAACTGCGAAATAAAACTAAGTATTTGAAATGCAAATTAAAGATTCCCAACTTTAATTGTAGTTCTTTCTAAAATATATAGTGAAAACAAACATCTTAAAATAAATGTATCTATTTCTTCAGTATTTAAAATTGTCCTATGAATATGAGCTTACTATTGGACTGAAAATTACTGTTTCACGTCTTGTCGATTTTTGTAGAACACAAAGCCTTGCCATCGCTTCATAACAAAAATCCTCATAGCTGCTTAAAATCGCTTCAATTTCGTTATATCCCCATTGAAGTACATTGGCATTGAATAAGAAGATAGATTGTGTAAAAACACAAAAATAGACTAACAAAAAGTCGTATAACTTGTCGATTTTTGTAGAACACAAAGCCTTGCCATCGCTTCATAACAAAAATCCTCATAGCTGCTTAAAATCGCTTCAATTTCGTTATATCCCCATTGAAGTACATTGGCATTGAATAAGAAGATAGATTGTGTAAAAACACAAAAATAGACTAACAAAAAGTCGTATAACTTTTGGATTGGAAAACCTCTCACCGAAAAATGTATTTTTAGATATTCAATTTAATAGGACACGTATCCTTACGCACGTCTGGAGGGAAAACCGGCAACAATTCCCATCAAAATCATACGGCGAGTCAAACTTGTAAGTTGATAAAAGTTCAGATGACGTTCGCAATCCGCGGAGAAATTTCGAAGCAATTTGCCATGGAAGTTGTGTTATGTGCGTTTCACATTAGATTTTTTATATAGTACACAAAATGTAGGTCACCTACGATAAGTGATCACCGTCGCCCGTGAACATCCACAGCATCGCGGGAGACGTCAATACTACGGTTCTTTAAAAAGCCAAAGCTGTTTTCTAGAAAATCTCAATATCGTGTTTGCTCAATAAAACCACTAACGAAAATTCGTCCAACTGTTTCTATATGCGCGCTAAAAAATTTTGTGTCAAACTTACTGTTGCTAATCGTCTACATCGTACAAGTGAATGCACTATTGGTGGTTAAAGTTAAGGGTTGGTACTAAATGGAATAATTACATAAAATTTTCCCCACATACTAGCTTTTGCCCGAGATCCGCCCGCATAGATGCAAAATGATAATTTTTATAATTTTTTTTTGATAGGATTTGCGTAAAACCCGTCCTCTGTGAGCGTCTAAATCCTCAAAATAATTAAAATTCAAGTAAATCGGACCTATAGTTTCGGAGATCTCGTAAAATGATAAGTTTGTTTAGGATATGATTTACGGAAAATCCGTTCTTAGTGACCATCTCATACTTTTAACTTTTATATGATCTTTGGTTTCAAGCATCGTCATTAGTCTCTACCAACAAACTAAATTTTAGAAAAGTAGTTAAGGTTTTAATATAAACCTAAGGTACGGAAAGTAAGTACACTAACTTGCATATGACTTAACGAAGATAAGAAATATAATATAACCTATACGTGGAGAATATCCAAGTCAAATCTTGAGCTTGAATTAATTCCAAGTGAAAGAAAGGCATTTTGCAAATAATTATTTGTTAAAATTTAAGGATTTATATAATATATTAACAAGCAATTATTATGGTAGTAGCAGAAATAAGAAATTTGGAATTGAATGTTCTTGTAACTATAATTTTAGAATTTTCTACACAGAACTTAGCACCCATATGGATTCTTTTGTCAGCGAACTCGGCAACAACGCATACTTTTAATATCGAATTAGGCTTTCATTTCACATTTATGTTTTGATAAGTATCATAACATGACCTGCGTGGTTTGTGAAATCATATGAAATCATTATCAACATTTATGTATATTTTATATATTATGTATTACAATTAATAAATGAATTTTATTAGGACAACGTTTATCTTGTTCTTTATGGTGTGTTATATAAAAACTGAATAGAATATCTAAGAAATGTGACCTGTTTCTCATGCCATTAACGATACTGTCTTTTATCTAAGTTCTATGAGCCTTTATATCAACAGCATTCTGCATTAAAGTCATTCTTTGTCTTGCATGAATGTACCCACTTTATGGTATGCCCCAGTTAACACACTGGGTGCAAATCCATGTACTGCAATTTTGGATTTGCACTGAAATAATCACCAATAGACAATATAGCGATGCATTTTTTCCGATTTATATTAATCGTATAAGGTATTTTCATTTAAATCGCCTTCCTATTACGCAACATTTTTTTTTAACTAACGTCCGACACTGCATCTATTTACTGCCGACACAAATCTCCTTCTATGTTAAGGCAATATGCTATAGGATTTGAATATATAATTTAAAATAATTTATATTTTGAATATAAATCGTGATGAAATAAATTCGTACAGTAATTAAACTAATGTAGCGGCGGCAGCAGATTTTTTTCCAATAAGAATAGATTTGATCTTTGATTATGGCTGAATTGATCATTAAACTTTTAATTTGAATCTATTATTCATTTATTGCGTGCCTCAGAGATCAATTAAGCCTTTGGTCCCGGTCGTTATCACGACACTGGCAACGACGATTTATTAACAGTCATTAAACCGTACGGTGATTATATGAAGAACTTAAAGTTTAAACCACTCGATTTGTAACAAAAGTTTCTATTGTTGTTGTTATGCCCTTGCAGTGAAATGAGAAACATCCAACATAATTAATAACAAGAAATAAATATCTCAAAATATTTTTTTTCTAAAAAGACTCAAAAAATCGGATAATTCGATAACATTAGTTCTTAATAAAGACATTTTCAATAAGATTTGAATATCAGAGAAAAATAAAAACGTGTTTAACAATTTTTGCATTAGCACTACCTAGTCCCTACAAGTCAAGTGGCTTCAGTATTCTTTCTTCAACCGTTCATTTTAGTCATAAGACTCCCATTGCTGGGCTTTTCTTTAATTTCCCGCAACTTCTGCTATTATGGCAGCCTACAATGGGGACATATTAAATATTTGCTTGTATGGACTTGTGTATGAGCAACACACATGAATTTATTTTTGAATATCATTATTGTAACCCATTGATTTCCTTGATAAAATGATAAAGTACAATTGATTCAGTCATGCTTCATAAATAATAATTTGTACGTCGTTTTATAAATAGTAATTTATAAATTAAATTTAAAATATTTTAACATTGAAACACTAAAATACGTTATAAAATCATAACAATAATTGATTTTATATCATAAAATATTTAAAATATCAACTTAGCTTTTAACCCACACTAGAACAGCATAATGGTTTTAAGACCCACGCCCCTCAATCTGAAATAGAAAAAAAAGATATTGTAAGATACAAAAATTTTTTAACAATAACGTAAAACATACATCATGACTTAATGCCATATTCGATAAATAAACCATATTACATACAATTTCAATATATTTTTAATTTTCATTGAAAATACATGGCAAATAATTTAATCAAAATGAAACTCGCTACAATAAATTTAATAATCTTGGCTAAAATATCAGATTAATAGATATTACTCGGAAGCACGACGTACTGTGTAAACGACTTTCCAAGAGCCGCCACGCCGCGGCGCTACTATCGGGAACTCGGTAATAATGAATATGAGTTTTCAAGTATTACTAGTTTTTGCGTTATATTACAATTTTTGCAGCCTGTCTTGTGGATGCTTTGTATGAGCTATTTATTTAATAATGCTATTACAGCCAAACAGATAGTAATAAATAGCACATAACACGTTTAAACCTCTTTAGACACATCACGTAGGACCTTATGCTTTGGGATAACGTGTATTTGTAGTACCTTCTCTTAATTTAATTTTCCTTGATTTCGTTTCATTTCACCAAATCACAGTTTTCAATTTCAATTTTTCAATACATTATTTATTACCACTGGAATTTTGTCCTTAATTTTTTTACAAGAGACAAATGCATATCTTTCAATATTTATCAAATTACAAGGAAATGTGACAGTTTCTTTAGCATTGAATCGCGAAATAACACTCCGTGTTCGTAAGAACTGGCGTCTGGTGTGGAGAGAGCCGCTTACATCTATGATACTCCCATAAAATGGGACAATAAAATAACGTTTTATGCATTAATCAATACCGAATACAAAGATATGACGCTACGAAAGACGCCTTAAAATTCATGGCCTTTCCCCGTAGCGTGCCGGATAACTATAATCTAACTGCGATAATAATAATGATAATACAAAGTAATGCGTTACAGCGTTTATAGCACACTCTTTTTTACTATATCCGCACAGTTATGTATGAAGAAAGATTTTCGCCTTCGGAAACATTTTATATACTTAATGGACGTCGTGTTTGTAGCTATAGTGGTATATCGAAATTGATGCGATTGAAATGAGTAAAAATCAGCTACTATACAGTTAGAGAGTTAGGAGGGATGTTATTTCGCGCGTAATTTAGATAAATACACCTTAATCTGCGTATGGATTTTAGATGAATATTTATTATCTAGTTTATTTTTTTTTTAAATAGATATTAAGATATATCCGTTTCATTTATACTTTTTACTATGAAACCCATGGTTCCAATATGAACCTTGATCGGTACTTTCTTTTTAATTTACAGTGCTTATGCTTAAGTTTTTCAACTAAATTGCGATTCTGTGTTTACTGTACCAAAAAAAAAAAATCAGCAAAGTGTGATGACGGGACATAAAGTATATAAATATTAAATTTACAAATTAAATATGTCTAATGAATTTTACGGCTATCACTACAGTATTTAGCAACGCCATATAAATATGTGAAAACCATATAAATATGTGAAAATAGTTAATTAAAAACGAAACACAACAAATTATTACTATAGGATCGTTTTGGCATTGTCAGCAAATTTCCTGCCAGGTAGTGCCACCGTATCTGAGACAGGCCAATTCCCGAAGCGGGAAACAATGTACCGTAGGTGGGGATCCGCGACGTTGAGACTCGCCACCCGTCACGTCCGGTTCCCGGGGGGCGAAACGCGGACTAAAGGTTTCCGCTTCGTTACACTACGTGTAGCGATAAATGACAAGTTTGATAATCTTCATGAAGTCGAAGAACGGGATGATGCTCGATGCTCTGTGAAAGAACGAGGGTACAATTAGAAGTCTCGATGTTACCGTCAAAGATAGACCTGTATACGTTTAATGGTACGGCGCTAACCAGAACCAGTAGATATGCCAGATTGTCGTTTTCATAATTGTTTGATGAAGTTATCACATTCATTGGCTAAAGATTGAAGAACGCAAACAGATTATTGTATCTAGTGTGACCTCCAAAGTTTTTCGGGACATGATTCTATTAAGCCATCACCTTCAAAAAAAATCGAATATTAAATTGTTTATTTATTTCCAATATATTATTTAAGGTGAATCCAGTTGGCTAACGAAATTTACTTAAGAAGTTATCTTTCCCTCGATAGCTTAACATAAATGTTGTTGCAGAGAACTAACTTTCCTTCTGCAATTCCGAATTCAATAAGAAACACGATCAAACAATTATTTAAAAGTATTTGCTTTTTTCTAGTTTTATTTGTATTTGAACTCCTTTGTTATTTTTCTAATGCTAGTGATCTTCTATCATACAGGTAATTCTTAGAAGTCCTATAGAAAATAATGTCTAAGGATGTAAACGGTTACGATTGCGCAATTGTGGAGTCAAATTAATTTGATGTCGATCTCAATTTAAAACTACTTTTGAAGATATTAGTAGTTGGACGTGTGTATAAATATTCTAAAATTAATACGTAAAATCTAAAATAAATTTACAGACGAAAGAAAGAATAGAAATTGCTATTATTCTTCTTTTGATACGTATAAAAATCATAGTTAGGAATACGAAAGTGCATAGTGACATCAATGTTGGTACGGATCACTATTGGTCGTCTATAGAATTAAAGCTTTGTACCAGTGTTGACGGGACCCTTTTGAAGCAGCACAGAACAGCACAGAATGAGCACAAGTTGAAACGGACAAGAAAGTTGGAAAAAATGAAATTTAGCTAGTTACAACATTCCTTTCATACAAATCCTTCAGTTTCGGGTGCTTAAAATTTGACCCTCAGAGATATAAGCAAAGGTCACATGGTAATTTGTGGTATCTACCTACTCTTCTGAAAAATAGATGTAAGATTAAAATAATATATAAATAATCTGTCTCTACATATTGATGTGACATACCGATAAGGACATAATAATCCGTATAACTCTGTGTGATTGGATCGTTATACCTAAAGTTTCCAGACAAAGATCTGTTGCTTCACCATGGTTGTTGAATTTGTTTATGTCTATGTTAAGTCTATTGATTTGAAAGAGTATGAATTTAGTCTAAAATAGGTAATTCAATAGCCTTATTGATATGTTAAGTATGTTGACTGACCGATATTCATGTCCATAAGCTTATGACTTTTCCTTTATAATGAACAACTCTCTCGAAGAAAAAAAAATATAAGAACATAAGTTAGCAAGAGTGTGTTGTAGAAAGATTTTATCAATATAGATTATCAATTTACAAACTACCGTAAACAGAATTGAAATATTCAAATGGAAATAAATATAGGAGACCAAGTAACAAGCTCACGAGGTGTCTATGGGACACCCGGTCGAAACGAAGTTCCTTCCGCTATATGTAAACTTATTTAGTGAATTCAATAATAACAATGAAATTATTTAAAATGTTTCAAAGTAATTAAGTGAATAATAATAATGTAAATGAATTAATGGTAAGAAACATTTCTAAGCTGTAATAAACAAATAAACATTCAAAATGAATGTTTTTTTGTTTATTACAAAAAAACATTCATGTAATAAACAAAAAAATTAGAATTTCAGAATTTAAAAAATTAGAATAAATTAGAATAGAATGAATTCTTATTCATTTATTATTAGAATAATAATAATAAAATTCATTATTAGAATGAATAAAAATTCATTATTAGAATGAATAAAATTCATTATTAAAATTTTAATAATGAATATAAATTCATTATTAAAATTCTAAAAAACACTAAACGACGCCACTTGTTTTATTTATTAAAGACTTTGTTAAGTTCGTCAGTTTTCATAATAATTCAATTATGAAATCAACAATGGATGTCATTTCACATGTTTGTTTAACTAATTATTTATTGAAAGTTTAAAACTGAATACTCTCCATAATTAAAACAGTTCAAGAGTTTCGTTTAATATTTTAGGAAAAGAAAGGGAATTTATAAATTATTTCCTAGCATTATGAAAAAAAAATTACAACCTTTGAAAGTGCTGAAACGAAAAATACAACAAAAAGCGAAGGAATGGTAATAAAATATTACAATAAAAATTATAATTAACATTTTATTCTAAATTATCATAAAAACAATGCAACACCAAAAAAGCCAACGTCACGCGTTGTTCCCTGGCGATCACCCATTCGCGTTAACCACGCCCGAGGCTGTTTAACTTCGGCTTTCGTACGACAACCGGTGTACTAAGCGTAGAATGGACGCTGGCAAACAAATTTATAAAAATGTTGATTAAAAGTAACAGCGGGCAACATTTTTCGTTTCGGTCACACTTTTTTTCGTGTAGCTCTCATCCGTCGAGCGGCGCAGTGTAACGCGCAATAAGGAACTTTGTTTCAAAATATGCATGTCTTATGATAATTAAGCCTTGATTGCTACACTGATGTACGAAATGATATGTTAAATGCTGCAAAATAAAACGTGATAGTTTCAATGCAGTATGTGAAGTGTCATTTAAAGGTTAAAAGAGTAATTAGTAACATGGTTTGAAAACCATTTACTATCTAGAAAACATTAACCATATAGAAAAGAATAATTGAAATTAGATGTCGAAAAATTTTATATAGTGAATATATCTGACAGAAACTTCGATCAAGGGAGCTGTAGAAATATGATTATTGTGTATAATAATTTTGTTCCTAACAAAACGGTAGCTTTTTAAAGAAGAACTAAACACGCAAGGTATGTAAAGATAGTAGGTATCAAATGGTGATTTATAAACTATTTCTCCTTTTCGGGGAAAAACGTGTGAGCATTTAAATAAAGGGTAATTAAACAAGCTTGAAACAATTACATCCATAAGGATCGTTTAAATTCTGCAGGAAAGATAAAATCATTTAATAAAACACTATAAAGTAATGGTGTCGCCAGCGTTGGCGACACCGAATAACATTGCCTGGGAGGATTTAATTTTAAGATTTTCGTTATATATTCCTTACACACACACACACATGCGCACACACATACACATGTATATATGTACAAAAAAAAAACAATTCTACCTTTTTGAATAAGGAGAAACTATATTGCTTTTATAAGTTAACAATTTTATACATGTCGATTCCGATATTAGATAGATTACAAAAAAACCTAAATTTGAACGTAGTTATTGCGATTGAAGGATGAATTCAAAATACTATGATTAATAATTAAGAAAGTAATAAAAACTTAGAACTCGAAAATCATTATTATACGCTTAATTGATAAACATTTACTCAAATGATAAAGTTTGATGAAAATAATATGAAACATGAAATCAAAAAACTTCCAAATCTACTGAAATTTCGTGAAAGGAAGTGATCTGCCCTTTGACATTATTAATTAACGGATTGCTCTTTTCGTATCTTTCGTACCGAATCGAGAATTGCTCACGTAATTCAACAAAGAGGCGAACCGTAATGACAAGCAAATTATAGCCATATTTCACTATTACCTTTATGTAATTGATTTTTTGAAACACTATGTTTAATAGACTTCTAAAAATACTATAATTAGGAAAATTTAATTTACCAAAATCCGTTTAATTTCGTTATTAATTGAGATCTATATAAAGCTTTTCATTTTTTTCGTCAAGTCACTTTCCTAGGTTTGTACGAAAATTGTAAACGACAGATCTTTGTTTTCTTTCTAGTAAATACAAGAAATTGCCTATTTCTGACAAACAATTTTTCTGTAAGAAGCCTTCACCAATTTGAACATTTCAATTATACAAATTGTGCATATACTGAAAAATAGAATATTATATCAAAAGCACGAGTACTTGCAATTTCATAATTAAAAGCATTAGTAGAATTGGCAGAATACGAGATCCAACGCATATACTGAATTAAATATCGAAGGATGTAATATTTGCTATGAAGTAAAATACTATGAAGGAATTCAAAGGCAACATTAAAGAAATTGCGCTTAATAAAAGGCATTGTTTAACTGAGATCTTGAAAAAGAAATCGCAATTAATTACATATGTAGCAATGTTTTTTGGAGTTTATTCCTTAAGAATCGATTTTCATATAAGGCGCCCGTTATGAGAAAAATTTGAGGAGTAAAATCTACTGATAAATCCGCGTTACGTTTTGGTGTGCAACTTATTGGCGCACCTTTCACTTTTCAATCGCGTGTATGTGTGTACTTGTATACTTGTCAGTATACTTGTGTGTAGCCAAGGCAGCGAGGCAGCTGACGCATATATTGTGTGTATACCTATATATATTATAAAAGTATACTGTTCAACGTTTACAAACGATATGTATATATATATATATATATATATATATATATATATATATATATATATATATATATATATATATATATATATATATATATATATAGTGTATCAGTTATACAATTCTAATACGGATCTTCACCACTGTTTTGTTTGTGTTTTAAAGTGTTCTTTTACAATGTAAATATTTATTATTAACATTTGATTTATTACTATTATTATTAATAATTACTATTATTATCGTGAATTTTTATATGCATTATTATTATATTTGGTGAAGTGCAATTGATAAAACTATGGAAGAAAGTGGTGTAGATAATAATGCTGGAATATCAAATGAACACGTGGTTTTCTTAAATTTTAGTCAAAACGAAATTTTTCAATTAAATAAACTCTTTTGCGTATGTTTAGACAATCGTACTTATGGATTGAACTCCAGTCGTGCGCCGGAGCTGACACATTTTTTATAAAGTTTATGCATGTATGCATAAACTTTTACTAAAAAGCTGCTGTAAATAATTTTCGGAGTCATATATGTCCGTTTCTACGTTAGTAAAAAAAGGTTAGTATTAAATTTTTGACGCCCATTCGTTCAACAGCTGCATATTCACAGCAAACTCGCATATCGCCGCCGAGGGGTGCGCACGGCTTAATGATATTATGGTACTGTTTGACGAAAGAACACAAACGGCCTCCGTGCGAACCGACTTCGCAGATTAATCGGCGATGTGCGCGAACGGAGACAAAAACCAATCGGCGCGGGTCGGCCGCGCCGCGGGCCGGGGACGCGGTCCGCAGGCGCGACTCGGAAAGTGGAATTACGTATTACCTCTTTTATCTGCGAGCGTGCGCGGGCGCCCGTCCCCGCGTGCCGGCTTTCGGGAAATATCGTGAATACTAAATTAAATTTACTCTTTTGTAAACACACGCACTGAATGTAAAAGTTGCAGGCCTGAAATATTTATGCGATGAAAAAAAAAAGATTTAAAAAAGTAGCCTGTGCTTTCGGAATGTAAAAAGTTCGGACCTATTTTTGTGTGTTAACGCGTTTCCTTTTTAATTTAACAAATATCGCATATTCCGTTTTTAAATTAAATGTAATCGCATTACTGTATAACGTTTTACTTATTCTTTATTCTATTAATATACTCTAAAAGAAACATTTTAGTGTCGTAAAGCGTTAAAATAAAATTAGAAAATAAATTATGTCTGAATTATTAAACTAAACAGACTGGATGTTGTAATAAAGCGTAATTTAATATTCATTAGCGAAAACCAAATTACGATTTTTTTTAATTAATTGAGAAAATCACTATTTTATTTTTATTTTTTTTATTAAATTGGCAATAAGAGAGCCAATAACGGACACTCCATACATTTTTATTCAGATTAAATTGAGGGGCCAAATTTTATGCACCAACGAGCTTAACATACAAATGAAATTTATGAAAAACGATATTTACATATCTTATTTGCATATCACTATAAGAAGGGACCATAGATCTCCACGTGGTTGGTACCATGTGCAGATCTGTAGTCACTGCTTATGCTTTTAAGAAATAGGTACGGGTTTATATAAAAAAATGTGATCGTATTCAATTTATTAACACTAAAAGTCTTATAACAATTGCTACATAAATTTAGTGAATGTGAACTCACTAAAAGTTTCAGATCACCGGCTGAGTTAATTTTTTTTTTAAGTATCCTTTTTTCTTAAGTATTTCTAAGAGTGAAGTTTTTTCGAAAATACGTGCTACAGTCCCGAGATCGAACACAAAACGGCCCTCTCAATTTCTAAGAAACGGAAATAGCAACGAGTGCCTCAAAATGCTACCAAATAAAATTTCAAATAGAATCAAGACAAACTCCTCGGTAAATTTTGAAGGTTTCGTGCACTGCAATCTCGACTCTAATCCTCGTAGCGACAAGACTTAGGGCGAGACGCACCGAGCTTTTTCGATTCGTGGGCTATCATAATGAAGGCTTGCGACGTTTTCAAGCAGGAAATTCAACTAAATAAAAACATTAAAACTTTGCAAGCAACAGCTCTTATCTACGGCGACCACATTTTAAACTGTAAGCCGTCGCTGTCGTAATTATGAATTAAACCAGTGAATAACTTTAATGTACTGATATCTCTTAACGTAAAATGTAGCAAATGTCGGCGTGTAAGCACCACCATATAACCTTCCACCAGAATGAAACCTTTCATCTTATACATCGCGACAGGTCACGGTTGCAATCATGATACCGATCGCTGTCCCATTCTTGATTCTGAACCCGGTCTTGATTTGAATGGATTCCGACTCTGGTCCCGCTTTAGAATCCCGGATTCCTAGATCCCAGTTCCGCTCTTGGTCCTAATTGTAGTGCCACACTCGAATTTGACCTTGGTCACGTTCTTGGTTTCGATCCTTCCTAATCTCGATTTTCGATTTCATTTCTTGTCTTGCTTGTGATTTTCATTCTACTAGCGGTCAATGTGTTGATTTTGATGAAATAAATGTTGATATCAAAAATTAATTTCAACATATTTCTGGGGATAGTGTAGCTTTTTATGAGTAACAAAATTTTTGGAATCCGTAATATCACAAGCCACAGCGAAATGTTAATAGTCTATTTTAGTCAGAGAGGTTTTTATTAGTGAAGGATTTTTTTGAATCGGTTCAGTAGTTCGCTTCAATAATACAAATACAAAGACAAATTTGGATAATAATGGTAGTTTTTTTTTAGAAACTTTTCTATTGGGAAGTACAACATATCGGGAATTTTATAAAAATCAGATAAACTGCTTAGAGATGCAAAGAAAACGAATAAAATACACATTCACTGAAGACAATCTACCCCTGTACAAAATTTAATTTCAACCCATTCAGCTTTTTCGGAGACGAGCTGGCACAAACAAAGAAACAGATGCTTTATCTATTTGTCTTTCTGCAGTCAAAGTAAAAATTTAAAAATAATAAGTATAGACTAGGCGAGTCATGGAACAAATATTTTTGACTAAATTTTATGAGAGAATCGATTGTACAGTTATTTATAGTACAGATAGATAAAAGTGTCCCTTTTATATTCCAAAACTTAAGTTACTTCTGTTTAAAGTGTTATTTAAACCTGTTAAATTCATTAGGGAGATTAACTCTTACAAATAAAAAGATAGACCCTTTATCGAAATTAAATACACCCTATCATTTACGCAATCGTATATTCTTAATATATCGCAAGCTTTTCGAAATCGGTTTAGCCGTTCTTAAATTATAAAATAACATAGAGCCAGACAGGTACACAGATAAACAGACAGACATAAATTTTAAAAGTGACAAATTGGGACAGATAAATCATAAAACAAATATTTATCACAAAAATTAACAAAAAAAAAAGTATGTACTCATAGACGCCACAGATTTATATAGCACTTTAAATTTTATAAATATAAGCATATTAATATAATTGGCATGCTCTCCTCCAGACTTTGTACAAATAAATATATTTTGGAGACTTCATTAATACTCAATTTATTCTATTAACCGTAAACATTCGGATAGTATTAAAACCAAACAGACGGAAATTGAACTCAGGCAAATAGTGATCCATAACACATTTTTTCATATAAACTTTACAAAAAATCAATTTAAGTGTTTTCATTTTATAAGTGAACGCAGAGATACAAGGGGATTTTTGCTTATCCCCGCCTACAATACCATCTTAAAACACTCATGACGTATTTCTATCATGGTATGTTTTATGATGAGTAAGTATAAAACAAAAAAAAAACAGACCAAAAGCATGATTATTGTAGACTATGATTACTACATAGAAATGCACTACAATTCGAAAAACAGCTACATTCACCAAAATAAATATTACGTAACTAATGAAAGCACCGAACATTGCTCTAATGAAATGTGTATTGACGGACAAACTTAACTTTACCGTTAGGAAACTGTTATTCCCAAATTTTAATTACGGGTCGCGGTTAGTTTACCAACTGCAAATAAGTTTACAATAAAAAAAATAAATAATGTAAAATTTTCCGTTTCCGAATTTTACTCTTTAAAGAATTTCAGACCCGAGTATTTTTTACCAATTTTAGCTTGATACCTCCACACGTTCTTGAAAAAAAGGGTCTTGACAGACGGACACACCCGTACACACAACGAAGTGATCTTAGAAGGGATTCTTTTTTTTTGAGATATGGAAGCCCATAAAAACATTACGTGATGCATCCGACATTGCTTAAACAAAATTTTGTAGATTATGTAGCTTATTTTCTCTTTCACTTAATTATTATTCACGTGATCGACTTTTATAATTATTTTTTTTAATTTCACTTATTTCAGGATAAATGTTTTTCATATGGGGACTTATTACTCGCCTTGAGGTTATGTAGGCCTGACCCTTTCAAAGACAATACCAGTTCAAAATCTAAGACGAACCGATCAAATGTGGTGGCTTTGAGGAGTATGTACTGTTACAGCCCAACAAAAGTCAACATAATACGAACTGTTTTACATTAAACGTACTTTTTTTTATAGTTTTAATTAAAACGGTAGCATGATAGTGTAATTACACACATTTTATAACCCAATTGTTTTTATGACAAAACAGTTATTTTTCACACAACGATAACAAGTTCACTTTGCGTCCCTGATATCGAGAACTTTTCATTTAGTTGCGAAAAAAATTGCATACTCAAATAGAGAGGAGAAGTCATACTTTTCTCCATAGATGAATAATACGCTCCTTTTTCGTCTCTCCCACCAATAAGACGACATTTGATATATCTAGTAAACTGTTTAGGTTATAGAGCCTGCCAAACACATACTGAAAACATATTACCTTCCTTGTGAGGAAATCGACTTGATAGTATAATATCTATCAAAGATAAAAACATTTTGTCAATCTTTTTTATGTTGACATTTAATACTTAGTTATTTAAAAATATAAAATGTATTTTTTTACCGTACGCCTTAAATTGGATACAATTTCTATTTAGAAGAGTTTTTTTGGTGCTTAATCGCATTCACTTTGATTATACTGAAAAAACACGCAATTTTTACACGTAATGATCAGTAGGTACCACTTAAGTAATAATACCTTCACGATTTCATCCCAACCGTGGATCATTTGTCACTGGGGACCGTTTGGACCCGCATTTATCTCCACCGAGGCACTCATTGTGACGAAATCGATAAATTATAAATGAAGGGTTCCGCATTATAGTAGATATTGCTATTCGTGTATACATAATTTATAAATATGATAATTATCAATTTTCGTTGATTGTCGTTTCGAATTCCATAGTGAAGTTTTGGATTTGGTTCTAAAATAAGACAATAACTTAGCGAACCTTTGATATTGCTCTTTCCATATCTGTGTGCAAGTATGCGTATAAGCCGATATTCGAGATGTCAGAAATAGTCTAGTTCCGTTTTGTCGGGTCGATTTCCTGTAAATGATCCGATAACATCGAGAATATAATTAAAATTAAATAAACTTATTAATATTACATTGATCGCTGGCTGACTCCTAAATTGTATTTCTAAGAAAAGTCACAAAATACGAAAGGGCAATGAAAACGAGGTCGCTTCGTGTTGACCGCCATTTAATTGTTTCTAGTCAAGCTCTTTTTAATTGTCTGTTCACTGAAGACTTTTCCTTTTTATTTTTCGGCTGATAGATTAAACGAAGTGTTTTCTTTTAATTCCAACTATTGACGTATACGAGACTTACTTAACTGTGACACTACATTTACTGTAATGTAAATGCACATCAGATATGACGTATTAAAAAAAATTTAAACACATTAAAAAAATGTTTACTATATCCATCATTTATAGTCCAGAAGATAACCAAAGATATTTTCTTTTAATGTAAAATTAAATTGACATTTGACATCGAGAAAAAAGGTTCATTTGTCCACAAGTGCAGGTTAATTCTGTAATACACATCTTATTATATACATTGTAAGCTTCGTGCAGTAGGACATTTAGAGTAACAGAGTTTCTCGGAGGCTATTTTTCAGGCATACAACTATTACTCATTTTACTCCATTTATTCAACCTTTCATTTATTATTTTCAATCAACTTTTTTTTTCTCAATATTCGAATAAGCCTTACATTTCTTTACAATATTTCTTGCAAGGTCCATGATTCTTACTTATGAATATTTTAGACTTTTGTTTTCGCGAGTAGTCCAATATTCGAGTCTAATACAAAATAAAGATATTTTGGTTGTATTTAATTTTTATTTAAGCACTGTTTATTAATTTATATACCAAAATTGAATACCACCCACGGCTTCATATTTCCATAATCATAACTTTTCAATGAAATAAAACACTTAGATCGTTTATACTACTTTTAGTGTTTTTATTTCATTATCGTAATTTAGTTTTTGTTTAACTTTCATTTTTATTTGAAACCTTTTGGTAACCTATACAATAAATTCGGGACTATTACATAAAAAGCCTTTCATTTCGTACTAAACTAGGCACTTGTGATTTATGATACCACAAGTCCCACAACAAGCAGAATTTTAAAAAAGCCGACAACGACACTTCAATTGGCCAAAAATTATAATTAACTTAAGAAAAACATGGGAACAAATATATATACATAAATATGCGGTCTGCTAAAATCATAAAGGAAGATGTTAGCAGGCGAGTCGAATAATAATGAAAAAAGAAATTAAGTTTTGACTCTTAGTCTTTTTTCTAATTTTAGAAGAAATTCAAAAAGCTAAGCTGACCTCATATCTAACTTTCTATTTCTTAAAGCGATATTCATTATTATCGTGTAAGAAGTGTCTGTGATGCATATACGTGATTAAAGGGAAGATTTTTTCTTTCTTAAAAGATAAGAAAATCGTCATTCAGACCGCCAAATTGGTTTAGTTTGGCTGTTTCCATAGCTTTCTGCCATATGGCATTCAGCTTTGGCTACATGCTGCGGCTGTACTGGCGGCCTGTTTGCTCGATTTACAGGCTGGGGCCTAATGAATTTAAGAAAATTATAATCTTAATATTTTATATATGAAAATATACAAAAAGAAAATTCATAAATTTATTATAATAATTTGTAATGAAAAATAAAATAAATAACATTGATAAAAAAAAACAGTAATAGACATAATTAAAAGATATGAAAATAAACTATATTTGCAAATTATTTGACTGCATAAGGTCGCGAATTAATTTATACAACTTTAAAATCTTTATTGAGTAAATAAATTTCAGGGAAAATGGAAATAACCAAGTGGATTTCTTACAGGTTTATTTTTTTTGCAATAATTTTAAATGTAATTTAGGCTAGAAAAAGCTACCTTCAACTTTTCTGCTCGTCCTTTTTGAGAGATAAATGATTTCCGGACGAGTGGTAAAATTTGGAAACGCAGTAAATTCTTGAAACATTTTCACGTAGTATCAAGTCGTATTCTGTAACTCGCAAATAAAGATATTTTAAATTTAATTTGAATCTGTGTTGAAAATGTTATAATACTTTATAACCGCCACGTAATAAAACGAATCGATAGACAAATAATTTATCAAAATAATTTTATCAGGAGCGACACTACAGTGGAACATCTGTATGTCGAATTTTTGATTATTCCACTTCTTAGATATATCTCACACAACATTCTTCATTTCTGATTGAGGAACTTGAAGATTAGGTCCTCAACGCTGTTGAAGACTTAATCTTTAAGAAAGTGGGCTTAGGGATGCTAACGATCTTTATTATTGGTGGAATGGCTACATTTGAAAACGACAGTTTGATGTGCTCTCCGAGGCATGAAGCGTGTGGTTCAAATTGATTTAAAATAAAAACTTATTTGACAATTCGCCCGTGTTCTGGATCGAACCCGACTCCTTTTGGTCCCAAGATTCTGGCCCTCAACCACTGAGTCAACGTCGAACATGCAAGCACTTATATATACGTACATTAGGTGTCCGAACCATTACTGTTTCTTGCTTTTACCGTAGTCGGAAAAAATTGCTTACAACTGTCACACAATAAAGACGTATCAAGCATTAGGATATTAAAATCATTACTTGTCTTTGCCTCACTGTAGTCGAGTAAAAAATAAATCATTGCATAATTTTAATTTAGATCCAGCGAAGCGGAGGTGTAACGACTAATTATAATATATATTTAACAACTGAATAGTCATCTGAAATACCAGGCTAGTTGACTTTATTACTTCATCCTAAATGTTCATGTGGTTCTAGGATGAAATGCCAGAGTAAGTAGACCTGTTCCTTGAAAGAGATATCTTGAAGGTTATTTGCGACTTAATCAAACACTATTAACTGGAGGTCGAAAATGAACGGCTTTCCAGATATCATATGTATTTTTTTCACTACTTCACTGTTAGCTTTTCGGAGTCAATTCGATTTGCAATTCAAATTACAAATTTGTCCTACAAAGGTGAATTGAGCTGATTTTTTTTTGGCAAGCTATAGAAATGTTGGTAACTTTCCTAAGTTAACATTTCTACCGTATTAGAAAGCAACCATTTATTTCAATAATATTTATGTAAGTTATGATATATTTTTTCCAACAATTTCAATTTTTTTTTTCTATAGCAAAATTTTACAGAAATACGAAAAAAATTCCCTAAAGAAATTTTCTTTCTCAAATAATAAAAAAAAATGGAAAATTTATTATTCAAAATAATTATTAGTATATCAGCTGTCAGTAACGTACGAACTGGGTACCTAAAATCAGGACCGTGTTGCAATTATTACCATAATATAATCTCTTAAACGTCTTTGTTACGGTACTTTGCACATTCTAAACGTAATAATTATTTTTGGAAATCCATACACCCTTCGCATTGATATATATCGATCTTTAACCATTCTTTTTTGTTTACTTTCATAACCTAAATCGTCCAGCTCAGAGGAGGGTGACCGCTGCTGAGAAGTCGTACAATCAAAAGAAAAAAATGATTACCCAATGTCTTAAAAGGCAATAGTATAGAACTCCCTATCGATACGACTTCATTTGTCATTTGCCCTCTTAAAAACAAAATAAGTCGAGTTTCCCTGGTCATCCCCTGTATGTGCATATTTTAATAATAATAATATAAACTCACGCCATTTCAGAGGGTAGAGGCGGAGGCTATAAACTTCCATGTGGTACGATCTTTGTATATCTCTCTTGCCTCGCTGACATATTTTGTATGCATGTATTAAAATTATTTGCAATATCAATACTTACTATAGGCGCAGTTACGCAGAATGCCTGGCGGTGTTTAACACATGATTATCTCTATATCTGTTGCATATTATTTCTAGTTCATATTAAATTTTTCGATAGCGACTTATTCGTTTTCGGAATAGTTTTATAAAATCGGACAAGGAAAAAAAAAAAATGAGTTAAAATTTCAAAGCCGCATCGAGCGATGGATGCTGTTTACGAATAGCGTATATACCACAAAAAAAATAAAAACAATTTATACGCCGTAGATGGGTATATTTATATTTTTCTATAGATAAGCATTTTTGTCCAGGTCGTCCCAATGTCGTTATCGCAAACGCCCACAGACATGTGGGCGGTATAATAACAGCAGCGAGAGCGATCGCCGCAGCTCCGTACAGAAGCGTAACCCGGTCGCAGCGCAAATGACCACTACTCGTAAGATATCAATTTATTTTGATCGCTGTAATTGTCTCATGGGCTGTCATACTATCCCAAATTTTTGCGTTTAGGGTCTGTTTCAACAATCGCCGTTAAAGTGTCAAGGAAGTACGGGTCGTCGCTTTTTGATTGTCAAGCCCAGTTGCAAATAACTCGAGTGAATTCCGCTGAAATCTAAAAAAAAATAACCTATTTTGCTATATAGTACTCGCAAATTTTTTCAGTAGTCTTGCTTATACTTAAAAATAATCATATACGATAATTAATTTGTTGTGAATATTGTTAAGGGTATATTATTAAAAACTATTGTATAATTGTATAAACAGAGAACGTCTAGTAATTAAACGCAAGGTTTTTTTTTTATTTATAATAAAAATCATATATTTATTTAAAAATATGCATTATGTATCATGAAAACTACTGTCACAGTTTTATGTGCCAAACTGGAGTCAATTTAAACAAAACCTAAATATATTCAAATAAAACAAGTCAGGTAGCATATTAATTTATTTTCCTTTGCTTGCATGGCAAATTTTGTGCCCTATAATTTAGTTGGTATTTTATTTATTATTATATAATATTACTATAATGCTACTTGTACATTGTCGAATGCAATATCTTAAATAAAGTAATCTGTGACTGAACATTAGCTTACTTGAAAAACTACTTGACAATGGTGGAACAGGCCCTTAAGATAAGAAAATGCTAATCATACACATAGTCGAGCTTTATATGACGTTAATCTAAAATAGAAAGGACGTATTACTGCTCCCGTACATTATTCGCCTATGAAATAAATATCCTGAAAAAACGCTGCATTCCAATTAAGAACTGTATATCCATGAAACTCGATAATACTGACGGGCACTTCTGAAATTTAGTTGCTACCAAAAAACTGTAAACATTTTAGATTATAATAATGATGAATTAGTTTTACAAAGTAATTTAAGTTATAGGGAAATACACATGTTTACATAATTTATCATTATATTAATATTTTGTAATATTATTTTCTTTAAGCAAATCATTTTTTTAATACTCGTTTTAAGTCGTGATAGCATCATTTGTCTAATTACCTAAAAGATGGCAATTGAGTACTACGGCATTATTTGTATTAAATAAATGATGCAATGTGTAAAAACGTTCCCATCCTGATTAAAAAAAAATATTCTGTTTAGTTTGTTTAAATGTAGTAGTGCCGCTGCACAGCTTTCTTTTAAATAAAACTTCTTTAGACGCGGTTCGAGAGTAATTGAAAAATTTTTCGGGCGTAAATAACGTACGGTAAATCTATTTTGCATTTAAATATTTTGTTCATTTACCATGTGACTTACTAATTCATCGGCAAACCAGAAATATATGCTTATTAATAATTACTTCTTCAATAAACAGTTGTACC
>BGZK01003518.1:0-23806 GCA_005406025.1 Eumeta japonica
AGAAAACTAAGATTTCGTATGTTAGTGACGCCCTAAAAAGAATGTCTGATTGAAATTCAAATTGTAAACAACTAAGGAAATACAAAATGCAAAAAATAAGTTGTATTTTTGAGAAAAAAAATTCAATTATTAATTTAAAAACCATCCGTAGTACGTATTCGGCTTGAAGAAAACAAATATAAGATACCACAAAATAGTCTAATAACATATTAAAATTGAACGACACGCAGTGAAAATTTAATAAGCTATCCTTTCTTCTGTAATCGAGTTTTAGTTTTTAATTTACTTTCAATTTACTTTTAATTTTATTTCATACACTTCTTTTAAAAGCCTTATAGATTCAGTAATTAGACGGTAAATTAGCTTGCTTAATATATACAAGTACGTTTCATGCCAATCCTAGCCAATGATTGAAACTATATTTAAATCTTTGGAACCGGATATGTCTAAAATAATTATTACAAAAGAAATACAGCCTTCAAAAGCCTATTCATTAAAATAATTAGTTTATTTTTGGAGTCGGTGTTAGAAGTGTAAGCTGGCTGTTTTTTTAGTTAACTAAGAAACTACTGAATCGATTTTGATAAAAAAACGTGTGTTTATACTGAAATCTCTGTAAATGTAACTAAATATTTGACTACCTAATTAGCGTAGTTGTAAATGTAACTAAGTATTTACTATGCTGGGAGCATTGGTTCGCTTCCCATACGAGGCAAACATTTATTAAATTAAAAATTAATTTTCGTCTTCAGTATGGATATTTCTATGTATTATTTATATATATTTACAAAAAAAAAAACATGTGTCTTTGATCAACTATCTGATATAAAAAATGCAATCCTCGTCGCTTAATTTAGGATTAGATGTTGCTGTGTAAATGTCAGAAGATATATATTAACATAAATGGCATAAATCAGTTGTATTTTGTTTGGCATAGCAATATATTAAACATGGTTATTTTCTAATATCCTAAAAATGGTACATTTTACATCATAAAAAAAATTATATGAGACCATCTGAGAATCTACCTTAATAGAATACAATATAAACAAACTGAATCGGATAAATAGGCTTTCAAAAAATCGGTGAACATACGAAAAAATATATATATAAGCGCGAATATATAACTTCCTTCATTTTATGGTTTGGGTAAATATGTAAAAAATCTTAATAAGTGCAAGATTCGATTCAGTCGTGTTGCAAATTTACAATTTAATTATATAACTATATATGTAATAATGAAATCTTGTAAAAATATTGTAACGTTATCTATCAAAACAACATAACCACTTGTGTTTCTCAGAGTATTTTTTGTCAGACTGCAACTGCGTGTAACCACTGTTCATTACTAGTCCATTTTGCCTAGTTCTCCGCGCTTATATTTTCTTTATACGCGGTCGGATTTGTAATACAATTTTTTATTCTGAAATATAATTCCGATATTTGAGCAAAATGCTCTTCCAAAATTTTACGTTTATTAATTCTATTTTTGAATAAAAAGTATTCCACAAAATTTTTAAATTCAAGAACATACATGTACAAAAGAAATCGTAGAAAACTGTCCTATACCGTTATAAAGATTTAAACGCCTTTAAACTTGATTTTCAAGGCACTTAAATTTTATAGCGTAATAAACTTATACAAGTCATACAAAACTAGAGACTGTGAGATTTAGAAGGGCATTAAATAAAAATTGTGAACGTCAGAATAACAGTTCAGAGAGAGTGTGAATAACGGTTAGTGGTAGAAAAAGACATACATAAAGTACTGGTTTATTGAATATTATATATCGCATATTACGCATTCAAAAACAATATTTCTTTTGATAATAATACTTTTGCAATACGCCAATAGCATTCATTGTATGTATATAAAAGAACAAGGAAGAGCAAGGAAGTGCGATTTACAAAATATGACTTAAGTACTGTATTAAAGGTCGGAAATCCATAGATTTCTTATTGACGTGAAACATCTTATAGGCGCCAGCGTGGTGAGTCAGAGTGGCTGATACGTGATGATCGCGAAGCGTAACGAAAAAGCGTTACACATGCGAACATATAGATATATATTACACACATAAGTATGTTGCACGGGAAATATATATAAAAAGAAATACTTATATAGTTTTCTATAAATGAAGTGCTATTTCTTATATTTTTTAATTTGTAATTTAAAACTTTTTTCATCAAAAAACTAATTTATGCATATAATCTGTATAGACCAGTTTCGATGTCTCACATCTGCCAAGTGTTCCGCGACGGCTACATTTTTTTTCTGGTTAAACTACAACGCTATTGATGGTACTCTAAGATTCTGTAGCCCGGTTTTAAATATTGCCGAAAGCACGAGAGAGATTTTATCTACTTGTGTAATTTTCAAATCGCCTTTTGATAAGAAAAATATACAAAAACTGTATATGTATTAATAAAAAAGTACCAGATTCGGTTCCTAAGCACTAGGCGCATTGATTAATGATGTTTCTACCTTAAGTCAAATTAGAACTACCTGCTTTGTGCCTAGAAGATCATGTAAAGCCTTGGTCTCGGATGTTTATACAGTACTAGAGACAACTGCCTTTAGTAACCCTTAATTCGGATGCTGAGCCAGCGCGAAGGGTTTAATTTCCTTTTCCCTCTATGTGACATAAAATGGCTATGCGTGGATAAGTTTATAGAGTATAACAGGTACAAACCTGACATAAAAGGATTATATGTACTCATAATTGACACATGCAGGGCAAAGGTCTTACGTTTTACTTCATTAAAATCTCAAACTTTGTGTATGATAATATTTGGCAAAACGGAATCAGAATCCGAGATACATTCTTGAAATACCGGTCTTTATACGACACACGCTCCGATGTGTCGTCGGAAATTTTACCGGGTGAAAGTAAACAAATCGTTACGAGTTGCTGCTGATTGAAATGCGCAGGCGCACGTCGCTGGGTGTCAACTGTACGCGAAAATAGCCTATTCAAGCAGCAAGTGAACTGAATAGACAAAATCACATTTATTAATTGGTGAATAATTGTCGTTCGAGAGACCTTTCAACTGTTACATTTAAATACTTTTATTTTATAGTCTTAGTCACAGCACTTTTTTTAAATAAACTTTTGTCTACAAAGAGTAAATTATAATAGTAATAAATTCCTAGTTCCAAAACAATATTTAATATGTTTGTAGTGAACAATCGAATATTTTCGCCTAATAATATTATATTCACGTATATTATTAAAATTTATTTATATGAAACAAACTTCACAACAAAAAATTAAAACATGTTGAATATTGTTTATATCGCAAAATTACAATTTAGTAAGACAAACTAAGATATTATTTGACCAACAAATATTACGGAAATCAGACTGTAGTTAATATTCGTGAACAAAGAAAAATCGTAACGAAATATCAATTAGAGCATTAAAATTTATCGTTCAAAGTTCACTTATATTTAAAATACATTACAAAATGAAGCATTCCAATGTCATCTTCAATCGTTTCCCTCAATTCTTTGTCAAGAAAAAAAACACAAATAAACAAAGGAAACGCGAACGAGGATGTAACTTCTAGATCACTAAATAAGCGATATCCTTCACCGTACCTGGGTAAGGGGGCAGGATGTAAATGGAGCAGTCCATGAGGAAATGCGCGTGCGACTCGCGATGGACGCAAGGTCGTACTGCTCGTTGCAATACCCGGTCGGAGTCCGAGTTATACCGCTAATAATAGTATTAATATACATACCATATACATGAAGGTAACCTAGATGTCGTTGTTTTGTATTGTAAGCGTTTTACGGAGACGTCACCTTTGAAGAGAAGGTTGTTTGAAATATTCAAAACAACCTAAAGGTCGATCTGATTTTGAATAATAAATAAGTGCCAAAGTTCAGTCATATTTCGATCGCATATTTAGATAAATATTGAATTGTAAGTTCTTGAAAATGTTTCATAACTATACTCGAATTCGCCATTATGAAATATTCCCTCCCCTATTGTATATATCCCTATCCCTATTGTATATATATATACACAATATTAAATTTAATATATATTATATAATACGATTACACTTTATTCTATCTATTCTATCTATTTCTCTGGGTAATAAATACAATTTTTATTTTCAATTTCAATTACAATCGCTCATATTCAGATACTCATCGTGATTTACATAATTAATGATAAATGACATTATTTAATGTTTTAAATAATAGTCTATGTAATATTGTAAAATTCAGTAATACTAGTTGCCGAATACACTATGTAAAATTAATAGATCCTTATTGGTTATTTCTATTTTAAAAGTGTTTTTCGTATATACCCTTATATACCACTAAGAGCGTTTATAAAGAATACAACAAAACTTGATGAAATTCTTGAAAAATATCAGTAAACTGAGTAACTTTACAAAAACCTAATTTTATAAAACATTTATAATGAGTCTCTTAGATTGAATGGAGTTCGTGTTATCTCAGAGTTCATTCTCTTAAATCGTCTCTATCATTCTATTTATCTACCTAATATTCATTTCTGTAAAGAAAACGTCCACAACCTTGAAAACTCATCAAAAACCTACAACAAAAAAAAAAAATGTCTTTCCAGAATCTAGTTCCAAAAAAAAGCTAACGGAGTCAACAGACCGAAAAATGTTTGGAAAGAATTCGCCCGGCCGATAACGACGGTCGAGGAGTTATCGAAATAAAGGTCACGCGCCCGATCGGTCTACTAAAACATGTTGACATCAGACATTTGCCGTATTGTTGGCCGAATATTGTCATGATGCATAGGCCGGTCAAAAGTTTGAAAGTGACGAAAAATATCATTGATGGAATGTTTACACTAACCACGTCAATCAACATATTAGCCTTTTTTATAAGTTGAAAATGGTGACGAAGCTCCTAAAAATATTTACGACTGCTGATTGGATTCGGAATGACGTCTAGAAAAATGCATTTAAGTAATTTACTATACATAAAAAGTCGCAAAAGTTATTACCAAATTAAGATGAAAAAAAAAAGGTTTTTAGTTTTTTACTTATAATTCATAAACTACCAGTCTTTGAGAAATTTAAAAAAAGGATTGTTAAAGAGAAAGATTTTTTTTTAAAAAGTCCCAACTCTGTACCTTTATCTCTATTACGTATAATTTTTATTTACCGCTTAAAATAGTCTCCACACGGCCAGTTCGACACAGGCGCGCCGCGTTGATGAGACTAAACCACATAAAATAATCTTGAATCCATTTTAAAGAGCTAATCCTCTATAAAAATCGACTTGAATGTTCATTGTCGTATTTCTTATAGTTTAAAAGTTATATCAGTTTATAACTTAACAAATTAAGTAGCCGCTGTAACTTCGGCATCGTGTGATACTGGAAAGCGTCATAATTTTTTTTTTAACTATTTTGCAACAGATGGTTGATTTTGTATTTTTCTTTTAATTTCCGAAGAAAATGTAATGGTCATCAGAAATTGGCTATAAAAAATTGTTAACTTAATAAACAACCTAATTATCGATAAAAAATATTTTTTTGTTATTGTTTTGGGAAATGCCAATTAAGATTTTTGAAGAATAAATAGTTTCGTAACTAATTATTTAAAAAATGAAAATATTTAAAAAAGCGATTTTAAAGAATCAAATATTTTTTAAGAATTTCTTTAAATCCATGACTTCAAAATGACAATAAAACGGTAAACAATAAATTTCAAATATATTAAACTAGTCTATTTATTTATAAACAATTTATCAACAAATTACGTAAAAAAAAATATTACATAATGTCATTGTTATGTACAAACACAGCAACAATAAAACATTTCATTAAAAAAAAATAACATTTGCAAGACTTTTAATTTTTTGTTCATTTTAAAAAAATATAATAAACAAAATGTACTACTTTAAAAAGCTTATATTACATGATTTTTATTAAGTATGAATATAAGAAGAGCTCCAAGAAGCGAAAAACTTGTAGATCAATTATTTAATTTTTTGTATCGCCTTTCATAAAAACGGAAGTTCAAGAAAAATTTGTTAACATTGCATAACTTTTTTAAAATTGAGGTAATTTTTTTTGTCTAACAGGGCTGTATTCTTTAACGTGTCATGATAACACTATAATTTTTTCAGATTTTATTATTGATATTTAAACTATAAAAAAATATTTTATGTGGTATAGACTCGTAAGGGGTGGTGCGCCCATGCCGAACTGATCGCGCGGAGACCTATTTTCAGCGATAAATAAAAATTATAAATAATGGAGGTAGAGTTTCGGGAGTTGGGACTTTTTAAGAAATTTCCTCCTTTGCAAGATCTTTTTTTTTGAATTACTTAAATATTGACAGTTTTTAAATGATACGAAAAAAGACTTAAAAAACTTTTCTTTTCATCTCAGTTTGATAATATCATTTACGGCTTTTTATGTGTAGTAAATTCCTTAAAACACATTTTTCTAGACGTCATTCCAAATACAATGAGCTATTGCACATATTTTTAGGAGCTTTATTAAGAATTTTCGCGATTTTGAACTTGTTAAACAGACTATATTAACTCTGCATTGTTGATAACAACGCAGAAAAGTTGGCGCAGGATCCAAATGTGTAATTTGAAACCGGCTACCTTGAAGCATTGTGTCATATTTATTTATTTACTTACAGTATAGTTTAAGATTATATTTAAGCTTCTGTACTTCTAAAGAGAAAAAGAAACCTTTTTATAATTATTTCGTTGTCCGTTTGTCCGTCTGTTTGTTAGGACCCTCTTCCTTATGAATACTTAAAGATATCAAATTGAAATTAACATCAAATACTTATGTCTATTGTTCTTTGAAACTGTAAAATTATCAAGTATCTAAATTCACCTGATTAAAAGATACGGCCTTTATTTTGACATTTCGCAGGTGAATTAAAATTTACAGGGTTACTTTCTTTCCATTCTGATAGAGTCCTGAATTTTGGTAAGAAGAAAAGCGTTTCATAGCATATGAAAAGGGAAAAATCTGTAAACCGTTAATTTATACTTACATTGTATATTTTTTGTGATTACAAACTTACACTTGCAATTGGAATATGGACCGTGAATTCATGGGAGAACATTTTTTATACCTTTTCACTATGAAAATATAAGATTTTCAAAAATTCGACTAATCTTTATAAATTTTTTGTCTATATAAAAGGAAAAGTTTTGAAATTCTGAGGATCACAACTTCGCCTCTATGGGTATCAAAAACACAAAATCATTGAGACTCTTGATGAATAAAATACCCATAGACGTAATTAAGTTTGTACGAAACACTCAGCATGCGAATACTATTCGCCCTTGCACGTTTTTTTTATTGTTCTAGTGCACGCTGCCTTAGGAAGTGTTGTTAACGAGCATTCTTCGAGTGATTTTTTTTAAGTAAGCCCGTTGCGTTATATATTTTAGACCTGATTGGCTTTCACTACTGAACTACAAAATTAAAAAATATGTCAAAGTATTACTATGCAAATATATTACCAAAAGTCCTCAACCAAGCAATGGAACCATAATAAAAACAAAATTCCTATCTCAGTTTAGTTACAAAATTTTAGGACTAAAAAGTAGCACACAATATTTTTTATTCCTAGAAATTGACGCTTTGCACCACTAGCAAAGTATCTAAGTCGCATTAACAAAATCGTTGCGACGCCTAGCGGTCGATTCAACAGTTATTATGCAATTAGTGATTTCGCTCTCGTATTTACTTCCGGTATTATACCACGATCACCGATAGCGAGTTAATATGCGCGAAGTGTTACATCTACGTTATAACAGTGATGAATTTTCGATAGGTTTTTAAAGCGAATAAAATGACTGAAGCGTTTTTAGTATTTCTATTGCGAATAGTGTTCAATGTGGTAACCAAATAATTAACATTTATAACTATCATTTGCTGTATCATTTCTATCTCTTTCATATATTTATATACAAAGTTATATGAATCTTTGAACAATAAATTGTCTAATTTATTGTTCACACCATTTATAATAAATACGTATGACAAAACAGTAATAGCCGACATGTCTGTTGATTGAAGGTACGTATGAAAAATGAAAAGGGAACGCGATAAGAGAAATACATGTAGTGATGTAAATATCTATTATTATACAAGAGAAAAGAATGTTTTCTTAAATTTTTGTGTGTCTGTCTGCACATAACTCTGACATTACTGAACGAATTTCAATGCAGTTTTCACGGGCAGACAGAACTTTGATTTGAGCAAAATATAGGCTAGACTAGAATACTTCATTTCTAATCGGAAGTCAAGAAAAAACATTATCCTCATTTAAAGATCTAGCTTGAGAAGTTACAAGACAAATATGATAAAAAGTACACGCGACCTTAATAACATCTGAACGCGACGCATCAACTTATTGCAAAATATATAAGGAGCGGGATGGGGGTTGGCGAGGTAGTAGATGATGATTGAGGGAAGGGGTTGAGTTGCGATATAAACTTTATGTGAAAGATAGAATTCTACGCAGGCGAAACCGCGGGCGGAAAGCTAGTCTGAAATAGAAAGTGTGGAAGTGTATGCCTCGACAGTACAACGATAAAAACCTGACGTAACTGCATGTACTTGCTATGCTGTGAGTACATACGTTTTTCTACTTTTTTTTTCCTTTTATTTTCATATATGCAATACACTTTTCAGAAAGGGTTGTATATATGTATGTATATAAGTACTATATATTACTAAATATTTACATTTTATATTATTAATTACTAGCATGCCGAGTTTTAACCGACACGGGGCGCTGTGGCATGTCTATTTACTTATTATGGAAAAATTGTTATCTTACCGATTTCTTAGAAAACCGAAAAACGTGACTTGAAAACAGTTTGACATTATGTTGTGCCACAGACTGCTTTTAGTAACATTAAAGAGAGTAATATCTATGAAATTAGGTAATTTCATAATATTAATTGCTAGTCAGTCTCATGTTTTACGTTTGTAAACAAAAATGTTGGTGCAACTTGTTTAGGAATACAGTTACGAAATTATAAGTTGTTAAATGCGGCAAGCGAGCGAAAAGAATCTGCGCATAGGAGGGTCAATGCAATTCTTTTCTAATGAAACTAATGTGACTTCAAGTAATTTTATTTCTATAATAATTTGCATAAAGTTAAAGTACGGAAGATAGCCTAGACTCCTAGATGTTACAGAGCACAGGACACGCAAATTAAAACCTAATAGCTTAATAGTACCTACAGACAGCACATAGAGATATCAACAGGTCAATTCACTGATAATGAAAATATTGTATTTGTTGATAGCCGAATGGGTGCATAGAATCTGTATTATGCCCACAGACAGGGTGACTATATAAACGCGGGTCGTCTTTATAAGAGACCCGTACACAGCGGTGAGTCGATAAACCGGTCGTACACATATCAGTATCATTTTGGCATATCCTTATAAAATTCCCGCAAGACATGTTCATGTTTTCAAGACTTACAAGTTCATAATACTTTCAAAGTTGAAAAGATATGAGAGCTATTTAGAGTCAAGCCCATAGCTGAGCCCAAATTTATACTGAATGTCATAGAGCAGTACTCTACATTTTGGTTAAAAATATGGCTTGGCCGTTTAATGTTCGTGGAACGATTACATGACATAATAGTCAAGTCCATAAGGAACAATTTGTGGAAACGACCATAAAATGTATTTGGTTGAATTTTATTTCTTTTTGGCGGGCATACTTTATTTTATTTTTTGAACTTCGACTATTTTATTACATGTATTAAGCTTTGAATCTTGCGAACTACATTTTCACATATTCCTTTATGAATAGACGTACACCCCCTTAGCGAGGCATTGGAGGGAAAAGTTTCCGATTTCTAAATTTTTCCATACTTTATGTGCAATATCTAACGTATATACCAAATTTCAACGTTCTAGGACTTTAGTAAATACCCTAGAGGTTTTGATCAGGAAGTGCGTGAAGCAGTTACGAAATCAATGTCTATCAAATGGCTATAATTATGAATCCATATAAGCTAGATAATACTTTGTTCACACAAAGATAAAAAAAAAATATTATTTACAAAATCTGTTCTACGATAATAGAATGTTTTTCAAAGTATAATATGCTCAATTTTTAAACTTTTTACTATTGATGAATAATATTTTTGCAAGTCGATGAATTTTCCAGTCAGGTCCTAATCAACGTCCGCTTAAAATTTGGAAAATGTAAAATGAAAAAAAATATATAGATACATATCTTTGTAACATAACGTATTTTCCAATCGGACACACAGCAACATTCGCTTGAAACTCTTAAAATAGAATGTCGTACATGAAATCGATAATAACGAAAAAAAAAAAAACTATGTATCGAGTGCGAATCAAAACAACCCATAGAGTCACGAGAACAATCGATCGAAGTCTAGAAATCGAACAATTGATTATTGTGAGCAAGAAAAATAGACAATAAACGCTCCATTCGTCAAGCGGTACGGAACGTGAAACTGTCTGTTGAGTTTGAAGCTTCTTGCACAATCTTTTAGAATCCATTCTCGGTATCGATTCTGAAAGTCACTTAGAGAGGTCACCGACAAATGTAAATTTTATCAGCTCCTTGTTAGGAATTTCTTATAAACATCCACGTGCGAGATTTCCTTGCATTAAAAATTATTCATTTTTCGTTAAAATAAAAATTAAAATATAAAGGAAAATATTATAAATATTTCAGAATTTCATTATTTCCCTTGAACAATAAATTTATCAAAGAATTATCAAACTGGTATCTGTATAACTTCAGGCGATAGACAGTGGATTTTTGGCTTACCAAAAATCCACACCTTAGTCTCGCAATATATATAATAAAACAAAGCCGATTTTTTCTTAGACAGGACATCAGCTAAGAACTATTGAACCTACCGGTATAGAAATTTAACCATTCGACGCGGAATCCTTTTCTAAAGGGTTTAGATTACTAGTTTTTTAAACTCCAATTCGTCACAATTTTTTTTTATGTGTATGTGAAAGTACGTTTGTTCGAACGATTGTCCTTCAACCACGATCGAAACGCTTAACGGATTGTGATCAAGTTTTGTATAAAGTTAGTCTGTGTAAGACAATCTCGAATTGATCCCATTAGTGTTTCACAGAGGACACTAAAAACCATCGATGCTAAAAAAATATAAAATCGTATCCATGTTTTCGAATACTCGTTTTTTCTCTTTTCCTCATTTAAAAATATTACGAGACTTCCTCCTTTGCGGGTTTTAATTTTTAAAGTCGCAATTTCAAATGACAGTCGGAAATCGGTGAGCATAGCCATAGTTTATCGACACTCTAAACAAGCAGTCGGTGACTACCTACAACGGAGACGCGTACGTCATGTGCGCAAAAAACGTTAAATATTAAATAACTGGCGTCGTGCTTAAAACACGAGAGTTCAATGTATCGCTCGTGGACGTTAGGCTTCATAACACCGAAATCGGTCGGAATCGAACCCCAAGGACTTGCGACATCGAAAAAGTACTCAGATGTCGATAATGATCGAGCGTAGGAAATGACAGTCGGCCGGGAACGACTTAATGGCCCATCGGCCAGTCATTCGACTTTCTACGCTTTCATAAATACACAGGTATCAATTCATGGCAGTTTTATTCGATTGACGTATATTCTAATATATATTATAAAAAAACCATTTAATCGTTAAATGTATAATTATTATTAAAGGATAATTGCATATAAAAACTTTGTCAAAATAAATTCGAAGCTTTCATAATCGGTTACGAGACTAGCTTTTAAAAGTTGAGAAACTAAAAGTTAAGAAACGTGTTAAGTTTCGTTTTTTACATAGCCGGCATGCAATGTTTGAATGGGCGACGGTGTAATAGTTTTACGAAAATTTAAATAAATATTGCCAACTATTTATTCAGTAAGCGTTAGGTCTTTACGCTTAGCGTGGGCTAGACGTAGGCGAAACTCGGGGCCGGCGAATGGGTCAAGAACACCGTTTGCATACTAATAGTAAAAGGTTGCAAAAAATAAAAACAAAAAAAGACGAAAACAAGTTGTGAAATTGCTGTGAATAATCGTTTTAATAGACAACAGAAATTAAACACAAGTTACTAGTTTATGAATCGTAAATAGTGAAACAATCCATAAAAATTAAATTCACTCATAATAATTATCAAATTTCTGAGCTTTACATTTATTTATTTATTTATTTGCAAATATTTTAAGGAGACGTTAGTGCAATTTTATGAAAAGTGACAATACCAAATTTTATGACAGTAATAATGAAAAGCATTTAATTATGATATATCATTAACTTAGAAATGGTTAACGAAGTACTTGAAGTCTTTTCAATAAGACAATGTTATCGTTATTGTCCTTTTTTTTTTAACATTCTAATAATAAAATGTGATGGATGTGTTTTGTAACTAAATTATTAATTAATTAAACTAAACAGAAAAATATCAAATCTAATAATGAATACCTACCATAGGTAATCATTATTATATTTAATATAACATTTTTAGAGTAATTTATTAACAAGTAATATCATATTTATTTACAACTTACCAACTTCTTCATTACTGTTTGTCGATGCAGAAATAGATATGGCATCCATGTTTACTGTTCGTTGGCAAAACTTTAATGTTTCACAACACTATCGTTACACTGCATTATTTAAGTTCTACTCTTTGTTTTGTTTTGCAATCTAAACAATCAGAGGATTTAATTATAAGGTTCTATCAACCGAGAGAATTATACGCGACTGGCAGATAAAGCAAGAAATTATCAGAGGCGGACTTATTATCTAACGATTCATACCTATAGCTAAAGCGGCGATACACGTTCAGGCAGGCGGTTGCGTCACAATCGAGTGAAAAGTCGATAAGTGCACATCACTAATTAAGGCGATTGTGATCGCGACGTGCAGAAAAACGAAAGAGACCGGCAAATAATCGAAATGTTTATAAGAGCTCGAGAAAGTTAAGTTAGAACACGCTTTGTTCAGTGAATGAATCAGATTAGCGTATCTTCTTAATTCGCTTACATAATCACTTACATCATATAAATGAAAAAGAGCAATAAAGAAGAAAATGTCGTTTGAAACAAATAAAGCGAAATGTAGACTTTATTTTACTTGTTCCGCTACGTGTGAGTTTTATGATAAAAATTAAATCCATATAAATTATAAAATAAATAAAAATTCTAGAACTCAATTGAATATAGCAATTTATGCAAATTATGAATATCTATAAATAGCTTACATCTTAATATGTAATTATCATTTATAAATATTTTCTTTGCGTTCACAGTCTAATATTAGTCAACATAAAAAATTGATGATGTCAAAATAATAATAGAAAGTTCCGTTACATAAATATTTCCATGCAATATGTAGCAATAAAAGCTATTTACAACCGAAAAAGTTTATAATATTACAGTCGTTTATGGCACAACAATAATAATTATGCGGTAACACCGTGCGGCGGCCGCGGTCGTGGCGAAAACGCGGATCGCGCTGGCCACTTTCGTTTAGCTGTAAAAACTTGAGTATTAGCTCGTTCGAGACACGCGTCTGCTATTAATTTGATTTACGCCTTAATTTATCTCAATCGATTTTCAACTTCACTACATTATATGCTGAAATTCGTTTACCGTTCACTTTTCACCACACAGGTACAAAATTAATTGTAAGTTTAATCAGAAAGCGTATATTATGTACGTAACGCATTAGATAAAGTCTAGAGAAACTGACTAAGTTCACTGCTAAATATTTGAAACGATAAAATGGAGGTATATAAAATACACACTAACGAAAACAAATAATAAAACGAACGAACAAACGGACAACGAAACTAGATCAATGAATTGTGGACGAGATTAGTTTTACAACTTTAATTAAACTTTTTTTTTAATTAAATCAAAAATGTAAATACATATCATTAATTTATTAAATTGATTTAATTTGTATGAAATGAAAATATTATTTTTAAATAGAATTGAAATTTTTTAATGATAATGTAACAAATAAAATGGTAATATTCAAAACGAAATTGAAATTGTTAATAAAAGTGGATCTTGGCGTAACCGATGAGCCATATACAAAACATTCAAATATATGAAGTATTATTTTACTGGCAACATTGTCATAGAAATGTGACTGAAAAAGTAACTAAAAACGAATACCGCGTAATTTAAATAAAATAAGTTTATATGATATTTTTAGTAATTCAAAATATTTTTTTATTTATTTTAAGCGTGCACGTGCATATTTGTTCTTATTAGCATCAAATATTTGGAGTTATTGAAATTTTTTTAGCTAAGCTGACAAAAACAGAATTTCTGACGCCGATGGGCAATGTATATTCACAATGACTCAATAATCAAAACAAGTTCCGTTTTCTTTACCATAAACGAACGCTAAGGCGTTAAAATATACTCTGAATTAATTAACAACGCAACCGTGACCTCTTTCTTATACAAGGCAAACTTGAAATTGTTGTCAACACATGGTTTTTTTTCACTTAAAAGATTTCAGTACAAATGTCTTAATTTTCAACGATTCAAGGCAGGTACTTATTTAAAATTTAATATGTTTCACGAATAGCGTAAATATTTATGTTTATTGAATTTAATTATGAAAATTAAAACGAAAATCGCATGTAAACAATCGTCACAGGGAAATTGTGAATAACACACTCTCTTTTATACCACAAACCAATAAATATAAATCTATTGTTGAGTATTCATTGAGTTATAACAAAAACGTCGCTATCGTGAGCTATAACCAAAAAAAAAGAAATTTAATGTCGTAATGGCTCTTTAGATCGACAGTTACATCAAAACGCATACGAGACGAGATAATACAACAAAAGAGAAACTCGTTACACAACGGTAGCAACACTGACCGCGGAATATAAAGCCGGTATTCACGTTCAAATCAAATTGACGAAATTGACTCAAATTATACGTCGCGAACTATGTTTAGTACACTCTACATGTAATATCATTCCTATTAAGTATGAAGAAATTTATAATGCGTTATTTATTCTCTTTCCACATTGTGAGAATGAAGTATTGTAATAGGCTACATTTTTTGATATTAAAAATGTACCATTCCTAAATATTCACTACTTATTTTCGTTGCATGGCGTAACTTTTATCACAAAGACGACAAAAACATATGCTGTCTGAAAGAATATCCGAACAAAATAACACTGAACTAAGAAAAGAAAAAGCACGAACACACAAGTTATAACGTTCAAAGGAATTATCACGCCCACTTAATATAATTCTCTATGCCACACTGATGAACCTACAACAACATTAGGAACAAAACAGAATGGTCACAAACATATCTTCATATATTATTGTACACGTTGTACACTCAACTGCTCATGAAAAATTGAACGATCACAACGTCGACCTCCACGTCCGCAGCTCGCGAAACACACAGCTGATCTGCCGCGAACGGCCAAGTTTAAAACATCGCCGACGCGTCCAGCGCTCGAGCCGCTCGCTAACTGTACCATATAAAAACATCACCACACCTTTGTCAGCGCGCGAGCGCTTTGTGCGATTAACAAGACAATTACGACGCGCCCACGGACATGGCATTTCGAATGATATCACCGACTTCGATCCGGTATAGGCATGGATTTACATATTTTTATTGTTAGTATCAAGTAGGAAACAAGTAAGTAGGAAAATTATTTTTATGTTCAAAATATTATAAATCTACTTTGCAATATCGTCTATTGAGAAACTATGAAAATCAAAATGAATCAACTATTCAGGCAACGGATATCGTATAGTTAAGTAAGATTCATAAATATGTAAATAAATTGTTATCTAATAAAATTGGTTTATATGTATAAGTAAGGAAAATATTGGTTACCGTGAGATATGGAATCTTGCTGTTTACATAAGAAATGTATCCACATTTCTTGTAATCACAGACTCGTGAACATTCAAATAGGTTTGGTTAAAAAAAGAGAAAAAAAAAAGAAAAAATATTGGAATATACAGCTAAATCCACTAAAAATATATCATTTATTTTACGTATTGATTAAAATATCTATTATTGCTATTACACAATAAATTAAAAGAGTTAAAGACGACGATCGAAGAACAGAATTTATACATTTATTTTCACTTATTGTTTTTTTAGTAGCCTTTATCAATACTATTTTTATTGCGGTACCTACTGTTAAAGGCATAATTTATCTTATAACATGCAATACAAAATACTGAGTTTCCTAATTAACGATAACGAATATCATTATTCAAAAAAACTGTCACATAATTTATCACTATGAAATCTAGATTAAGGCATTTCAGCAAACGTTTCTGTTGAAATAGCAGAACAACGACCTTGCCTCACTTAGTACAGTTGGCAATGTGCGCACAGAATATAGCCGATAAGAATACACCTAGCTGGCATTACAAAATGCATTGGCAACGACGACGGGCGATGGCAATGACGTTTAAAAAATACTTATAAATTTTTATTGTTATAATAACCTGATCAAGGCACATATTGAACTTAAAATTTTTAATCAGACTAAAATGACAAACGCAACTACCATGAGAAATATAACAATCAACAATATATTACAGGAAATATTTTTTTATCATGTAATTTAAGCTGTGAAAAAAAAAAGTTCCGATAAGAGTTTTCTTCGTAGCAGTAAAATATATATTTTTACGCAATCAGAAGATGCCTATGAGAGAGTCCTACATATTATATATTGCGATAACCTAGAATGTAAATGAGCAACTAAGTGACGTTAATGGTTTATGTTGACAGAACTAATGCACACACAGAGATATCTGCCTCAACCAGCGCTGCGCCATACGATGTACGATTTTAGGATTACATTTACTTCAAAACTGCATTACAATGATATGACTTATTTATTACACAAATTAGAATTAATCTACAAATACATTTTCGTTTTCAATGCCAACTAACTCTTTATGGAATCTGAGCAAAATTAATACGACTTAGTTGAAAAAAATTGTTAAAATTAACGAATTTTTAAAATTTAAAACAAATTAACAAATTTGTTAATTTGTTTTGTTAAAAAATCTATGCCGAATCGTAATTAGGTTAATAATATGCATTATGTTATATAAATATGTTAAACAAGCAGGTACAATAACTATTAAATTAATTTATAATGCGCTAAAAAATTAGTGATTTAAATTAATTGACGGCATAAGTACCTCGTAATGAATCATATTTCCCGGTGACATCTTGATGGATCACAAAAACCAGTTTTTTGCTAACCATACTTATTGCTGCTCAAGTAATAAACACCTGAACCATGCGAGAAGTCAGATCAGACTGGGTAATAGTAATAGGCGCATGTAGCCTTCTATCGTGTTTATTCTCCTTTTAGCAACGACGGTGACGTCATTCTCACACAAAAAAAAAGACGGGAATGGAAAACTCGATAAAAACTAGCTTTTCACAAAGCACTTAGCGTTGCGACAAGTTCATACCTGTTATTTTATGCTAAAATGATGCAAACACATTATGCATGAGCGGGCATATTACCTTTTTTTCATCAGTAAATTTATTCATCTCTCATTCTTTAACATGTTACAACAATGAGTATCTCCAAATAAATAGTTTTATGTGATTCTAGTTACTAGCGTTTTTTACATGTAATAAATAAGATTTTGTGACGGCTTCGTGACACAGAATAATTTTGCCTTCTATACCGGTCCATCATTACTTCCATTATCAAGTTTATCTCAGTTCTGATTCTAATCTTGATATCGGACCCGGTTTATAGTCTGTGTTGAATGGTTCAGTAGTTCCGTGTGAAAGAAGAAATAAGTTAAAAAGAAAGTGCACACAATCTGTGTGCAAAAAAAAAAAAAAATAAAGCGGACACCGCCGTCGCCACTGTTCTGCACAGAAAGTTACGTTAAAAAAAATTAAATATGTACGGCTAAACATCACAATAACTGTTATTCAAACACAACTTCCTATTTTCAAGATTAACTTTGCTAATTAAATCAAATGAACGCAAGTATATAGAGTTCACGTATTAGAAACATCTTTTGTTTGGTTAAGAATTAATTCACATTTTTTATACTATATATATATATTTATCAGCCCTAAAAGTATTTATATATTTATCGTTTTCCACAAATTCTTCTCAATGCGCATTTAATTCGAGACGGACAGATACATCAAACTCACCTTTTTCTACAACTCAATAAGACACAGATTGTTTTTGTCCCAACGGCTATTCTGGGACGGCCGGCGCTTGTGACATCGGAACATTTCCTGATTTAAAATATGACAGTTTCGTTTTTAGGTTAATTAACGTAACATTAACTTTAACAAAGCGAGTGCGGATTGACCGCATTATGCAAAATCTCGGCAGTTAAAAATTTAAAGGTATTTTTTTCGAGAACTCTCATTTATATTTGGAGATATGACAGCTCGTATTATGTCAAATCAGACAACGATAACAGATAACATATCCAATAATGAACTCTTAAAACAATATACATCTTGACTAAGTCGCATAGGCGAGAATTGGCGATCAGCAAAGAAAGAAGTATCTACTTTCGTATCCAGGTTACAAATGAATGGTAGGTTAGAGGCAGATTTAAGTATGGTTGCACCCTAGCCTTTTACAATATACCCCACTTATAATTCAGTAAATATTTTACCTTTGATTTACTCGTACTTAATAAACATTTTTGAAAGTTTTATTTCATTGCATATTTCTACTGTTTTTTTTTTACAAAGTAAACAAATTATATATTTTTTTAAATGTATCTATTACACTAACAGATAGTTATAAGGAACTATAATAAATAGTTATATAATTACCTAATTTATATAATTATTTTTAAATATATACCTTAAACGTACGGGTTTAAGCAAATATAATTAGTATGATGTATATTATTTATCATTTTACTAGTTTAATGAAATGAAATCATTCACTGTCATTTGCTAATTGTAACTGTTTTGTTAACAAATTATTTTCTTTTTCATTAGAGACAAACATTTCATAATTTTTAATGTACAACGGATAGCGTTAATCAATATAGTAATTACATTTTAAAAACAACTTATAAGAAAAATCTCAAGCAGATTCGTTATGCAGAGGATTAAAATTAATTCCAGGATATATAATCGTACTACACGATTATATATCCTGGAATTAATTTTGTTTCTTACTAGAAACAATATAAATGATATAAATGTTTTATTTCTACAGTATCAGAACAAATAATAAATACTTCCAAGAACAGTCCACACAAAATGACTTAATTAATAAACACAATTAATCTTAAAACCACTAGACGATAGAACAAATTTTTGAATATCTGGACAAGTAATGAAATACAATACGGGTACAAATATATTACAATATAGGGAGACATATCTGCCAAATTACCTATACATTTAGTTCGAGACGTTTAGAAGCGCCAACGCTGCATGACATGTAATTTATAAATGAATTGAATTATTTATTTTAATTGTTTTCGATATTAAAAAAAAAAAAAAACTATTAATAAATTGTATAATTAATAATGTACTTTTATTGGAAAAAAAAAGCCAAATAAATAGAATGAAAAATTAATTTAGATGTATCGGCGGTTTTTAAGCGACAACCGTCTTATACACGTGCGTATTTCTAACGGTTAAATAAATAATATTATTTTTAGCATATTTAGAAAATTTGAAATTCATTAAATACATATCTGACCAGTTAAGTTTCTTTAAATAGTTATAAACTAAGAACTGATCCACTAAATACTACGAATATATCGCAGTATATTACGAATGTTTGTGCAGGAAAATGATAATTTAGTAAAAATTAAAGATTTTTAGAGCTTCATCTAACTTGCCAGCCATAGCATTGTAATGACTTTTTGCTATGTTGTAATATGTGAATTAAGTCGAAGTTAAATATTATTTTTTTATACAAAGTTAAGTTAAGAATAACAAAAAAAATCTTTGATATTAACGTACACCAATAAGTAAAATTCCTATTATTGTATCCCATTTTTTTCGCCATTGCAGAGACCTATCCTCCCAGTATATTTATTCAAATTCAAGGGCCGAAACTTCACCATATTATTAAACATATCATATATTGTGTGTGATAATTAAATGGTAGATATATTTTTAAACTAAAATTCGTATAAACTTACGTACATAGAACTAAATTTAAATCTTTTAAAATACCTTAAAATTTAATTGAATTTATGTAAAAGTCTTACGTCTGGTAGCGTGAAAATTAAAAATGCTACTCGTAAACACAACTCGTAAGATTTGGCGGGTTACTTTAAGAATTACATACATTTTTGCTTCTGGTACAACGGGCCGATACACTATTCAAATACGAACCATTAACAAGACGGATATGAAAAGGATGTGACCAGGTCCAAGATATGATTGATAAAAAGAAGTGTCATAACACAAGCTATTGAGCTGTTAATACGAGTAAGTATAAAATTATATTCAATTTTATGCATATTTTATAACAGCAATATCCGAACAGTCTACACGGACGTTTTCACTGGTCTATGTCATAAAAATATATATATACATACACACTTAACAGATGAAAAAGGCGTGTGGTGCATAAAGCTTACGTTTAGTTTCTCGTTCCGTTCCGCTTTCTTGGTCAGAAAACGACAGAAATAAACGGCCGGACGGTCGGACGGCGCACGCGACGTGGACGCCGTGACGACTCTTCCGGTTTGATGTAGGCCTGTCTCACTCGAGCGATGAGACGAGAATTGAATTTCTTCAAAACAAGAATCGCCATAGTAGCGAACGCCCGAGTGTTACGCGCGCAAAGATGACTCCGCCGATAAGCAAGACGCGTGTCGCGACCGTAATAATTTATAACGTTTAAAAAGATTCAGTTTAATTTAACGTCTGGCTGGCCTATACCGTTAAACGAGCAATTCTTGTACATATACAACATATAGTACATATATACGAACGTACGCACGTGACACGAGGCATGTACGTACATAAGCATGCATGCACGTACACACGCATGCATGCACGCACGCAATTTTTATTATGGTAAAGGTTTGCTTTACAAGTATGTATATTTATATAGATGTCTTCCTTAGGAAAATGGGAAAAATGAGATAAACCGACGACACAAAATTTATCAACGTTCCGATATACACATTTATATTACTGATTTTGGTAATAGATAAATTTGATTTATGTTTCCAAGATAATAAACATAATAAAATTCATACTATATCCAATCACACTACATCATTTACTATATTCTTTTTCTAATGATTATTTTTATCAGTACATAAACAATATCTTTTGTTTAAAAAATTGTAAAAAAATTATATGACGATGAAGAAATTCGATTAAATCAATTACAGTTATGTATTTTCATATTATAGCGATAGAAATACTGAAATTAATATTAATTTTCAGTAGTTCAAAGTACTAAATCGTTGTTTAGAAATTATTGACGTGTTTTTACTCACCGCATAAATTGATAACTGGTGATATTTAGATACTTCGGAACGCAATCGCAAACAGCGAATTTTTAAAACGCATTGAAGTGAAGTTAATAATAGAAAATGGCGTTTTATTTTTTTGCTAAACTTTCAAAATACATCTTCACCTTGATTTCAGATACTGAAATGGAACGCAAAACCGGTCCGTCGCACGATCTCGCTACGATGCAACAAGCAAAGTGCATTTCAATGCCAGCACATCACAAACTGGTCGTGATAATTTAGAGACATATTTTTAAAATTTCCAATTCATAATCAAAAATCATATAACGAAATCAAGAGATCACATGTAGGTCGTGCGCAGAGCGGCTAGGACTCCCGACTGATACGTTCCGAATATTAACAAGCCTCGTGTTTTATTCGATCATAAAAATATCTTGATAGACATCTTGATCATAAATAATGCGCACCACAATGATTAATTCCGATGAGTAATTAAGGATTTAAATGATCTTTTTTAAACCTAAGATCCAATCACGTCTATGGTAAGTACCTATTTTATATAATTTTTCGGATATTGCGAGCGTCAGAGTCATGCCTACATATTCAGGTTTTCGATATTCTCCCAGTGTTCTATTGAGTGATGTTGTTTGAAGGAACAAAGGTGCGTAAGTTTGAAAAAGTCCTTATTACGATGTTCACGAGCATTCACCTACTATCCACATACAAAAATTATGTCTAGCCGTGCAATGTCTGACCATCACATATCAAACTGTTTGGTCGATATAAGGCCACAACATTTTATTTACTCTACAACATTAGAAGAATGACCCACGGTGGGTTACATCAAAAGACAAAACGCAATAATTGGAGTTTAATGTTGCAATTAGTTTTTATGTACGACTCGTTTCTAATTTAGTAAATGTTAAAACCCTAAGAAGTTACGCTAATAATTAATTTCACATAGTTATTAGTCAGCAAAAAAAAAACACTTTGCATCATCTATACTAAAATTTTCCATTTCCTCCATCGTAAACGGGAAAAGGTAAATTTACCCCATTTATCGAACATTTTTTTTTTACATACAGGCCGACGTGAATTCTACCGTATATCTAAAATCTCTTCATTTCCGTAATAACGTTTAAAACTGACCTCGTATCTCTCTTTGCCAAGATGGCGACACGGCCGCGCTGGCGAGCACGGTTTCCAACAAATTGATGTTCTCCCGGCACCGCGACACCACGTCCGTCTGTGTATCACGAAAGAATGCCTCAACATTGGTGAAAGAAAAGTTCATCTGATCTATGTCCTCTGGAATGAATAAATTGTAGTTTCGCACATGCCGTATAACAGTACTGCTTTAAGTTTTAAAATTTTGTTATTTATAACAAAGTTATGACTTTAGACCTTTGTTATTTCGTTCTTTGACTAATAACCTTTTTAGTGTTGTCTATTTTTGTATTGTATATAATATTGTAGAAGCGAGATTTTATATAATTTAATAATAATAGAAACTCCCATGCATACAATGAAATTGATAAACATGCACAACAATCTAAAATAGTCTGCAAACCTAAATATGTATGTAGTATAAATAAGTATTCTCAATGAATCTATACTCGAACAGAGAACCAATTTAATGAACACAGTAGTAATTTTGTTTATGTAAATTTCTTTTAGAGTAACCACAAAAAGAGAATCCTAAACAAAACATAATTGCATAATTAAACGATTTTTTATATATAAATTCTTTAAACTAATACAATTTCTTCAATAATATATATTTATCTATTATTATTTATTTAATATTATTTAACATAATAAATATCTGTAATTTGAATTATTTCAACAAGTGCTTTAATTTTTTTCTTAATATCTCCTTTTTTAATGCAATGTTGAATAGAGAAGGGTGTTAATTGACTGAAACTCCATTTAGATTATAAATTAAAACGTTTATTCTTCTAAACAGGTATACAAAGATATTTACTAGACTTAACATTTTGCAAATCACATTTAGAAATCAATTAACAACCTAGCCCTATACAACATATAGTCACATGGCTAGATTACGAGATATTGCGGAGTTCAGTCAAGTGTTTCGTTATTCACATGAATTATAAGGCAACTTCATGCGCATATAATACAAACATGACGTCAAAAACTCATCTATGACGATCAAACGAACTATAAATACATGACATTAATCTATATCACTCGATGACAAGAAATTACATTTCCATGAGGTAAAAAAGTACAAAAAAAAAACTATATATCAACTCTTAAGTCTTATAAAAAAATTAAAGCAAATAAAAAAATATCCCTCATCCTAAAAAA
>BGZK01003519.1:0-23785 GCA_005406025.1 Eumeta japonica
TTTGATTTTAGTTACTGATTGTGAATTATAAAATAACAACCAGAATACTATTGAAAATGACGATTCTCAAAAAGTCTACAAAACAAAATTTAATCAAATTTGTTCAAATAAAACTAATTTTATTAACAGTTGAATAAATATTCTGCATAAATACATAAAAACAAGCAATCTTCAATAGAAAAAAGTATTAGGTTTATTTTTGAAAAATACACTGGAATTTGTATATGAGTAAGGACGGCATTTTCTATCGATCATCTATACGGTCACTTGGATAGCAACGGGACTTTGATACATTTTTTATAAATATGTAACGAATATAAAGCTTGAAATGCACTTGTATTATTATTTTCAAATAAAATAATATAATAAGAAAATTTAGAATAAGAGAACTAATTTTCAATAAGAAAACAATCATTGTAACCGAAGACACCTCACAACTCGGCGATGCAATTGTGATTTTTTCTAAATAAATAGAAGGTGTGTATTTACAATGGAATTTTTTTACTAATATTTGATATGGTGAACAAAAACTGTTGAATACAAAGCACTTATTATTTATGTATACAAATTCAAAATTCAAATTCAAATTCAAAATATCTCTATTTCATAGGTTATAATATAACACTTGAAATACGTCATTACTGAAAAGAATTTACAGTTATTAATCATCATTAATTTGTTCCACTTTTTGAATTACCACTCGTTCGTAAGTTAGTTATCACTTAAGAAGAACGAGTAAGAAACTGAGGATAGCTCTTTTCACACCAATTATATATAAATGCAAACATATATAAACTATTGCTGAAAAAATCCTGTAGGAAGCTGAGCTCATTATGTCCATTTATCCTCTAAATATTCAGAGATTGTGAGTACCCTTTTATGCAAAGTGTTTGCTTAATAAATACTTTAAATTTTAAATGGGGTAAATTTTGCATATCTACAGGAATCTTATTGAACAAACACGGAGCCCCTAAAAGAATTTGTGGCTATGCAGTTGACTAATATGTAAACACAGTTCATATTTATTTCTAGTGAAATTATGTCTATCTTTTTTTATTAAAATATTCTAATTTTTAACGTATATTTAATTTTGATAAATAAACTGTGATGCCACAATTAAAATTAAATTTCTTTAAACTTACTTTTAAAGAAACATAAGGTTCTAGCCCGTAAATTGCGCGAATGGCCAGCTATTGCAAAACGAAAATTCTGTGAACATCAAGTATGTCCCCAAAGCAGGATATATGACATTAAACTACGAAACAGCCAAAATAAACCTTCAATAAAATAATGTCATATTTAAAATATTATTATTATTACTTTTGTTTAGTGATCTGTCAATTCTATATTTTATGTTCTGATAACAGCTTCGACATATTCTGTATGTTTTAAGTAGTTAATAAAATTATATTGGTTCTTGGTATTAATCCAGGCTTCCAGGCTTATAATAAATTCTGGAAGTTGCTACTGTTCATCAGGTTATGGACTCAGGTTTTGAAATAAAAAAAGGAAGCTTTCAATATAGAAGTCAACGTTGATACTGGGTTTGAGCTTTTAAGTAGAGACAACTATGAAACATGGAAGATTCCGCAGAGGCGTTACTGAAAAAATGTTATGTGAGAATATGTTAATGCTGAAAAGTCGATTCCTGACCGTGTTCAAGGCAAAGATGAGAATATGGAAGAGCTCGTGTTGTTGTAAAAGAAATGTAACGAGAATGGAATCCATAAGACTTTTACTTGCTTTATCAATGGAATTAGGTTTCTAAATTAGACAATATTATGTAGCAACTGCATATTTAAGTGGAATACCGATATGGAGATTCTATAAATGTTTCTGAGGCATTAAGACAATTATCAATGATAATCAAGTTTCGAAGAATTGAAGGTTAAAACTAAAATTATGCTAAAATGTATAAAAGGAGGATGTGGTTTTTGTGAACTAAAAAGACTCTTTATGGACTCAAGCAAGCCAGAAAAGGATGGCGTAAAGAATTATAGAGAAAATTGAAAAACATGGGACTCAAACCAACAGAAGCCGAGAGTTGATGGTATTATGCTGTACATAATAATATTCTATTATTATTAGTTTACGTTGATGACATTTGAATTGCTTATAATGATATTAGTTGGATTGAAGAGTTAAACGCAAACTGAAAGATTATCTTGAAATCAGGACTTAGGTCCTTGCTCTGTTTAGGATTTTCAGAATGAAAATGTTTAGGATTAAAATTGATGATAATTTACAGAGCTCATCGAAAGGTTTAATGTACTTTATTGTTGAACTAGACCAGACATTGACAATAAAGTATCAAGATTAGTTCAATTTGTTGACAAACCGAGTTAACAAGATTGGGTATCAGCTAAACGAATATTAAGATATTTTGGTGGAACGAAAAAACTTGAAATGTTGTATACTAAACAAAATAAATCAATTCATGTTTATTGTGATGCTGATTGAGGAGGTTGTGTTATAGATAGACGATAATATTTGGGTTATGTTTTCATTTGGAAGGAAGTGCTGCGAGCATAAATATCTGTACGGTTTTCAAGGAAGTTAACCATTTAACTTAGAATCCAGTTCGTGGTTGCTACTCGTGATTCTTCCTTTTCCCTGCGGTTATTGGTTGTACGAGCGAGGTGGCCTGTCCATTGCCACTTCGACTTGCTGATTCTACAAACTATATCGATTATTTACGTTCTTCTGAGTTTCCTCGTTTCAATTTCAACTTGCAAAGGAACTCGAGCAAAGTTCTTTCCATTGCATACTAAATGACTCTAACCTTATCTATGAGGGATTATCTAGCAAAGGATTCTTTAATGCCAGTTATTTATTAATACTAACATGAAATATTTGAAGTTTAGTGTCGTGTAATATTATTGACTTATTTTAATTTTAATTCTGCACTTTTATCTTCGTTATAATTATCAAGCAGTAATTGTGTGAACTAAACAACTACTATGAAACTAAATTATTAATGATATTTTAATATTAACTCGTAAAATTTCGTCATGGCGTTTAAAACAGACAGCAAAACTATGTTTTCGATTAGAAAAAAAAGATTTTGAATTTCGATTACGATTACGACCGCACACATCAATCAATTACACCTTCTGAAACTAATTTCGCATAGCTGTATTATTATTTTCGTCTATTGGTGGAAAGATGAAATATTAGAGAATTTCGCGTTATTTGATTCTCAAATCTTTGGATATTCTGCACCTTAAGAATTGTAAATTTTACTAACACTAGATTCGAATTAATTTTACTCTGCTAAAACAAACTTTGATCTGCAAGTATAAATTTTAATGCTGATATAAGCTTTTATCAGTAAGAACATAATTATATACATATATTAAAGATGTTTTAAGCCTTGTTTGAACAACTATTGAACTATGGAGGATATGCTAATTGAAAAACAAACGTTATTTTGAGATAATCAATTTTATTAACTTGTCTTCTAAATATAAAATTCTAAAATACATATATAGATATATAACAAAATGATAATACAATAACTTCTGTAGATAATAATTGATTGTTATTCACATTTCTTTTCTTGATCTAGTGTTTGGGCACCACGTTATCGTGCATCGTGTAACCGGGAATGTTGTAGTAATTTGCCTTATCTTCGCCCTCGTGATAGACAACTACATCTTCAAAGTACATATTAGGCTGAAGATAGAAATAATCAGAAACTGGGCGATCGAAGGGGTAGCCCAAAGGCTTGTTGTCCAGGTAGAATTCCTTGGCAAACTTGTCGTCGGTTTCCAACGGTACATAGGGATATGCGATCACGAACATTCGGAATGGGAAGCCGCCTTTGGTACCCTTGGGCAGCATCAACCTGTTAGGTAGATAATAGAATATTTCAGACATGCCCTTCGGTACCTTTCCGGCATCGAGCATCTTATTTACTTCATAACTGGGAATAGAATCTTCTTTAAAGACGAGGAATTGTTTGGAGTTGCGAACTATATCGTTCTCTCCCTACAACCAGTTTCTGGACAAAGCCATCCAATTCAAAGAAGTTCATGTAGTTGTGCGCAAAAGAAATAGGATTACCGTTTCCGTCATATTTAGGGGCCAAGAACACTTTGAAAACAGCCTCGGTTGCTACATCTGATTTCACACTGATTTTTACGTCGAACGCCTTGTGGTTGAGACGAGGCTGGCGCACCCGGAAGGCGTACGGGACTTGTTTTAGATCTTCGGGCTTGTAGTACACCGCGTTCGTGGCGTCGAAGTCGAAGTAGTCATAGAAGGTCACGAGCTTGTCTACTTTCACTTTGCTGACCTTAACTCCGGTAAATCCGAGTTGTTCCTTGGTGTAAGGCTCCAAGTACTGTTTGTATTGAAGGAAATAGAATAAGATGCGTTTGTAAAGTTGCCAGAACACTGGGTCTCGCAGTGAAGTTTGGAATTTCTCAAGGGCAGCCAAGCCGATGTATTCGTCATCAGTGGGATGAGGGTTTCCTCCTAGTAAAACACGAGCGATGACTTCGTAGTATTGGTTGTAGTGCTTGGGTACTTCGCCGTTAAACGCATCAGGGTTCGATTGCCAGTAGTTACCAACAAAGTTGATGGCTTCCGGTTTCTTTAGATCAATATGGACGTCACCGTAACCTTTGAATTGGCCTTCGTGCACATATTCGAGGAACTGGGACTCGTAATTCTGAATAATTTGAAGAGCTTCAGTATATTCCGGCCTTTCTAAGTAATAGTAATCGTTTCTCTGAGTAAATGGCTTTCCGCCTAGGTACGACATGCTAGGGTAGTACCCGGTCTTGATAGGCAGGTTCCATGAAAACTCCGGTATTTCACCCATGCCGTTGGTGAGACGCTCCATATAGTAACGAGCGAGAAGTTGTTGGTGGAAGTAGTAGAATATCTCCCCACGGCGCTGTTTCAGCCACCCGAATTCATCGCCCTTCATCCAGAATGGAAGTGATTTGTGGAAGTAATAATAATACGTGTTCAGGCCGATATCCTCCGTGAAGTACGACAGCTTGTGCTCGCTGTTGTACCAAGTGTCATAACCAGAGTAGTTGGCATAGACGGTATAGACGTTACCATCCACGTGAATTCCATAGAAAGGAGCCAGTTTCGGATCTAATTTTCCTTCTTTCATCTTTACTACGTACAGCTTCTGGATGACTTCACTGTTCACGAAGAAATATGGATAGATTTCGTAGGGTGCAGGCAAAACAAGACCGCTAGTGTCTTGGCGGTGAATGATAGCAATGCTGAAGGAGTACACGAACAAGCCCTCGTTCACATTAGCGCGTGCCCAAGCAGCAGTCTTGTAAAAGGTTTCGAAGTCCTTGGCGTAGTAGAACAGATGGTATAAGGCTACGGCCTGTTCTCTCATGTTTTCATAGAAAACTGAGAATATGAGGCCTTTCGGTAGAAAACCATGGTGCTTGTAATACAACAGGAATTCCTCTACCGCTTTTTTGTTCTGTACACACATAAAAAAATTGGATTATGCATTTATATTAATCATACAATTATGCGTATGGTAAATACGTGTGACGCTTACGGTGTAGTCTCCAATGTTAGCTTCAATGTCGTACTCGTAGCCGATTTTATAATATTCGCTGTCGCGATCAATTTGTTGAATGTGGCGCAGAAGCGAGAACACTTTCTTTTGGCGAACGACAAAGTCCTGGTCAACTGCAAAGTCGAACACAATGTATCATGTTAATGTCGCCTATTTATGTTACATGTCGACTACCAATAAAGTCGCACGATACTAAATGATCTTAGATTTTTTACTAAGAATTTACGGATTTATTACATTTTCAATTAACTGTTATCGTTGACCACAAAATGTTCTTGTAGTTTGGTTACTCATTATATAATTGTCAAAAGTTGGCAAGAATTTTAATTCAAGACTGACATCCCAAAGTGTTGCGGTCATTTGATTAATTTGCTAAACATAATTAAATACTAAAAATAAATTCCATTTTGTACAAATCTAGATTTAAATTGTCAAATAATACAGACAATTGATTTTAAATAGGGTTTTGTCTTTTTTTTAAGTAAGACGGTCATGTATCGTCTCAGCAGCTATCTCGTGTCAGATTTTAATCCTCGCTGTAAAGACAAATGTATTTTATACCGGACTAGTTTTTTTTTTTTTTAATATCTATATTGAGCGATATCTCGTTCAATGATAATCCCGATTCCGAGCCTGTTCCAAATTTTCGCTTCGTTTTTCTGTTCTCAACCCCGTCTTCCTCTTTTCTCCAGTCAGCCCTCTCTCAATTACAATTGCAGTTCCGATATCGATTCCTGCCCCAGTTTCGCTGTAAATCTCTTTAATAATTTTTACATTTGTTATACGCCCCGATCTTACTCTCATGAAGTACGTATTATTCCTATTTTATGTCATAATACGTTGTTTTACATTTTTCAAATAGGTACTTTAATTATTATTATAGTGTTTATGTATGTAAGTATGTAGTTGGGTCACGTACACACACGTATATATATATATATATATATATATATATATATATGTGTGTGTGTGTGTGTGTGTGGATGTGTCTGCGTGTGTGAATATATATATATATATGTACATATATGTATTTTTTTTTTGTTCTATCACATCGTAACCCCATACATAAACGTAACATAAGGTATTACAACACGCTATCAATATTAATATAAAAGCATGGTAGTGAAGTTATATTTTTTTGCCACCTCTCAAGGTTGAAATTATTGAATGAATTGTGATGGAACTTGAAAAATTTAAAAAAAATAATGAAGGAAAATATGACAAATTAAAATTAGCAGACACCAATGTGGTCGTGGTCCTTAAATGTTAAAATTTAAGGACCATGTATTTTTTTGAACTTATGCCATCTATTTGGTACCTTCACGAGTAGAATTTACATAAACGATCAAATACAATTTTCTTTAGGGTAATAATAATATAATTGATTGTTTAATGTTCAGAAATCTGAAATTCTTATTTATTAATTTCAAACAGAAATTCAAATGGCAAATATAACTTTTAATGTGAAATTTTTTCTTACAAACTTTCACCCTTCATTTAACCAATTTAGGAGCGAAATGTCAAAAACATAGAACTTTACACCATAGCGTCTATCATATAATAGGTGTATGTTGCAAATATTTCAGGTTTATTAGTCTAGTGATTTCCGACACTACTGTATCAGTAACGACATATAATTTTATATGCATAGATTGACGGACAATTTTGTGCTCTCGACATTAGCTAGTACGGGTCGGGGCCAGCTAACGACTGATGACAACGATTTAGTGACAATGCCTGACGCCAATGGATTGACATGTTCTTTGAGATACAGAGTGGGTGTCTTAATTTGGTTTAAGTTAAAAAGTCACTTGTTTGTGGTTCGCCAATAGCATACGATTCAACCCCTCTTTAAAAATAAGGCTGATCAATCAACATTATATATATATAATTATATTATACATTACATAATATATATGTGTATGTGTGTGTGTGTGTGTGTGTACATAATAGGTTTATACATAATATATACAACCTATTTTAGTAATCTAAGTATTGACCTTTCGTAGATAATTCATTTATTATCAATGTCGAACCGCAGCCGAACTTCCGATCAAGATATTCATTTTAATTTTGTCGCAACCGCCTTTATTAAGCGAATCAATTTGTTAAAAGCAAAAACTCAGATTAGAAAAATCAAATAAATTTCAATTCTGAGTAACATTCACGAAACAAAAACGTGTAAGTAACTATAGTCTTAGAACAAAAGACGAGCGTAAACATGAAAATCAAACTACAATCGATCTAGCTTAAATTTACTATGGCATCTCATAAGACAACAAAAAAAAACATTTTACCACTAATAGAAAACTTAACAGACTCTTATATTTTTCTGAATATGTAATTTGCAAAAAATCGTAATTAAAATATAAATATATTACCAGGTTTCGTCTCAACGTCGTGGCTGGGCGGCAGACTGCCGCCCGCGACCAGGGCCACAAGACCGGCTAGGAGCAAGACAGTCTTCATTCTGTGGAAGCAGAAGCCGAACTGTGACAGATCCTATTGTGACCCTAATTTATACGATATTTTCTATCTTATCAGTTGTTTATTTCCCTCGCGTGAACATTACGTAAGTGTGAACTTTTAAAGTAACTCATTTACATAAACTAACAAATTATTAACTGAACTCTAAATATTAATTAAAATTATCACAGTATAGATTTATCAAAATAGTGGAGTTTTAGAGTTCTGTGGACCTGATGGAAAAACGAAACGCATATTCACTCGCGTCTAATTGTGTATTTGTTTGTTACAGTCTATTTGTTCTGATTTTGTCGGACGAAGAAGTTGTAATTTTAACATATAGAGAATTATGTGTTCGATTCACAGTACAGTAAGAAAGGTTTATTTGTTAGCATAAAAAAATTGTGTTTTTATAATTTAGGCCAGGATTCGGCGTTAGAAAAACGTACCCTCATCTGTTAATTGAATCAAATAATGTTTTACAGGCAGATAACAATATTATAAATTTATGAAAACAATGTCTGCCACCGTAGTCTTGCTGCTACGAAAGTTAATTAATCAATGAATAATTGTTTTTTTTTTGCTTCTTATGTTAACTGCATATCTCTAGTACAAACTTTTCGAATATGATATTTTACATCTTGTTACAATAGGTAGCGACCTTGTGACCCACTACGGCCACAGCCAGGAGTTAACAGGTAGATAAACCGAACTTATTTCCCTCAATTGTTAATTAAAAAATATTAATACGTATACAAAGCTTACAAAATTATAAATATATTTATAACTGGCAGTGACCATGAAATTATTTTAACCCTACACAAAAAAAAATAATTACTGTTAATTTTTTTATGTAAATGGTAATTAATTTTTATTATGGTCAGGATTTGTTTGTTGTATGGTCGAAATTTATGCATACCAATTATAAATACACCGGCGAATTAGATAAGCCCGAAAATAATCATTTTTTTTATGCTTGTAATCAGTAAGATAATAATTTACAGCAAATTATTTGTCTATGGTGATTATTTTTATAAGCAAATAACTAAAAATACCGAGAACACTTAATTGATAGCACTTATAATATCTAGTATTGTTAGTATATATAATTAAACGTTCAGCCATTGGTTACCACTGCTGTGTCTCCTGTTCTTTTCTAGATTTCCAGGAAGCACTAAAAAAAAACGCTACTCTTTTGTCGCGAGTCAAAACGGATGATTAATTAAATTTTTTATAAGGCGGGCATATTTATTCACATCTAATATACGATTTATAATTAGGTTAAGCGGGTTTTAATAAATATTCTATGATGATGGTGGGCGGGACGATGACTGGCTGTCGTTCATTATCATGTTTGTTAGCTTAGTCAATTCGCTGGCTGACCTCATTTACGGTTACAGCATTTGATATCAGTGAAGCTTCATACCTCATCGCGTGGGATTTATTGCAGGGTCGCTATTAGAACCCTCGCCAGTTAGCTGACTGTTTTACCTCGGAGATCTTGAATCTCTCAAGCGTTGCGGTGCGGTTTCTCATGTCCAAAAGAAAAGTCACTCCTATTAGGTGTCTTAGGATCATAAAGCTTGAGCTGTCGTAGGCTCATCTTCTAATATAATTAGTGAATCATGCAGTCCCGTGTCCACAAGTCTAATGCAATGGATGAGATTTAATGTTGGTCCGATAATCAAAGGGAAACGTCACCATTATTCATACAAAGGTTAAATGATGTACTTAGTGGAAAAAATACATTTTCGAAAAAAATATCCTGAAACTTTCTGTAACGGAAGGTTTCTTGTTTTTATGTATTTTTACGGCATATTTATTCAATTGTTAATAAATCTAATTTCATTTGCACAATTTTTTTGAGAATTACCGTTTCGCAAATATATTCGCTAGTTTACTTTATTTAAGTAACAAAATCTAATAATGCTTTGTTTTTCAGATTGTGAAATAAATGGACAATATTTTGAACTATAAATCGCATTAATTTAAAAGTTTACCTGATTTGGCTATCCCTTCAGATCTTTTTTTATCTCTCGAAATGTATAGAGCCTTCATTTTGTATTAATTGGTATTGTCAATTAGTTATTACGGAATAAATAAAATAAAATGTAAACCAAACTGCACTTTTACTTATTTAAAATTTCGCAAAAGCTTGATAGGTACAGTTCTCTGATTTTAACTTCCTACATCTTGTTAATGAACATATTTTGCAAAGATGTTCTTCCAAAAACAGTTAGAATATTTTATTTGTATTTCAAAAGGCATAAAAATGATAGCATTTTACTACGAGTTCAATGAAAGAACTTAGTTTGTTTACGTGCAGTCGCACGGCGTAAAATGGCACGCTAAGTGAGCGACCGTTGACGGTGGGGACTTTGACAAGTCTCGTCCTGTATGGGATCGGTAGTGGTCCCATGGAATCGAACATCCCCTCACATACTTCGGTAACTTTGATTGCAGTATCATGGTTCCCGGTGATTAGCGAAGTATCATTTTTCATTGAATTCCATATTGATGACTAAAACCTAAAGCCTCTCAACTTACAATGGAGTTGATAATCGGGGAGGAAAAACCCACCTTTAAAGAACTCTCTACAGTTTTTTGCGAAATTGAAGTGGTATTAAATTGGCGACTGTTACGAGTATAGAACATACTCGTAACAGTCGCGAATTCAACACCGCTTCAAATGGTCCCAAACACCTAACAGTGCTTTTTGGCTAGCCGATTAGAAACGGTAAAGTTCAGGAGCTGCATTTAGTAAGCGGTTCCGGAATATTAATATTGTGATACGCCAATCGCGCGGTTGTCGCGGTTTCAATAGTTGCAGTGGATCGTGCAAAACATTTGAAAGCAGTTCCAGTCCGAATATCTACACACGCTGTAACAGTGGAACAAATATATAGAGTAACTGAATCGCCTCAAATAGGAGATCTAGCTCTCATAAATCAGGACAATATTCTTCCTTTCTAGTGGCAACGCGAGCGGATTTTACAACTCTTTCCTGGATGGGATGATATTATGCGGGTGGTAGATGTGCAGACACCTACCAATGTTTTACATCGAACAGTCACCAGCGTTGCACGTATTCCAATTCAGTGACTAGTAATCTGCTTAAGGGGGGATGCTTACTAGGGTGCGCCTTATTTTTTGACTTTTGAAATATAAATGCGTCAACCCACCATTCGCTTGTATCACCTAAAAAAATAAACTATGAATTTTGTTTGTATTTTAGAAAAAGTTTTAGGGGTGTTTACCTCATGTCAAAATTTGAAAAGAAAATACAATATAATAACTTACAGCTTAATGTACATAAATGCATATATAAGTTATATTCACTTTTCAAATGTGATAAAATATAATACTGAAATTATTGTCGCATTAATCCGTTCAAGGACACTCGTACCTTTCTTCTGTCTCCGTCCTACATGTGCTTTTCACGCTCTAATAAACTAATAAGAAATACGCTATGATAGAGAGTGCATGTACGTTTGTGTTTTGGCACGCATACGTTTTATTGTAAAATGCCGTTCACGTCTAATTTGCTTTTGTTGACTAGGAACAAAAGAGATGTTCGATTATTTGAGCAAAACTTTTATCACTTGATTCAAAAAAAGTTACCGACGAGAAAATTGGTGAGTTCATTTTTCATTTTAAAATGGTAATGAGTTAAATCAACTGTTTGTTCGTCCACTTTTACTGCTTGTGACGTCATGGCATTGTGGGTACGAGCGGGTATTCCAACGAAATTTAAAAAAGGTGTCATAGAGAAGATAGAAAACAACTTTAATAGATGGCAGGAATAAAAAAATAAAGGAAATAAATGCACTGAAAGACTACGAAATAAAGAAACGGAGCAGAAAATAACTTGATAGTACTGTTTGATGTAACTCACGCGGATGCTCTAATCATGATAGCCATTGATGTGGAGAAATAATTTCTAATAAGCAAAGGATGGTGGTACAATAGGTGGTGTGAATATAGTTAATTTAAAAAAATAACAAAGGCAGGAAACAATTTCGTGTTCAGCTTTTTTTAAATCGAGATTAAAGGTACATTGGATCGCTACAAGAAGAGTGTATACTATATTCTTCAACTACCAGTAGCAACGCTGAAAAGCAAAGTTCAACGTCAGAAATTTCAAAGAGGATAGAACCTTCCACAGCAGATTTAGAACCTCCACCTAAACGCAAACGTATCCGCACAAATCCCGTTGATGAATACTTATCCGCAAGGCTCGACTTTGCTAAATTGAATGACAGGAAAGCAACCGCTGTCTTGACATCAGCGCTCAATAGTGCTGGTACTGATCTCTCCAAGCACAATATTAATTTATCCTCAATTCATCTCCAACAGCAAAGGAAAAGTCGAGCAGAGTCTTTAAAAATAATTTGTTCCAAATATGCCTCAATGACACTGATAATACTGTTCATTGGGTCGACAAGATAATTGAAGACATAACAGAACATGAAACAGTGGATCGTTTACCCATTTCAGTGTCAGGGCAGGGTGTGGATCAGCTTTTGGCAATTTCCAAAGGCAAATTTGGAACTGGGGAGGCGGGTGTTTCAGCAGTTCATAACACTATTGTTTCTTGAACTAAAGCGACAAAATAAAATGTTTGTGTCTCGACATCCCTGTGGTCAGCACTGGTCTAAGGAGTAGTGCTTGCATCCTATTATATCCATATATCCTTGCATCCATATATCCGAGCAGAAGATAGAAAAAGATGTTCTTTGGTTGGCCTGTCGTCATCATATAATGAAGATAAGCACTAAGTTCGTCGAGTGGCCCAGAAATATTGATGTTCAAACGATTTTGAACTACTTGGCCTAACAACATTCATAATAAGTTCAGTACAATTTCTTCAGACTCTGATGCTTCATAATGTGTAGAAAATATAACAAGTGGTATAATTTCATTCTAAGTGATTGTTGGCCACGAGAAGATGCAAGGAACTTTAAACTAACAACAATATTTTTGGAGGGAGTTTCTGATAAAGAGATATCATTCAGAGTTTCGGCAGGACTTTATCACGCACAATGGATAGCAAAATCAATTTATAACTACATTTTATATTCAGATACCTGTGTAAAGTGACAAAAAGAAATTAAAGCGATTAAAGTAACTTGTCTTTCTTTGTTACAATTTATACGAGATTTTTGGTTTCAAGCTTCTGCCGCAAATTGTGCACCAAGGAATGATTTGTGGTTGTTAAAAAGTATTAAGAGTTTTGAAATATAAATAAAGTTTTGTCAAGAAAACTGTGTCGAAGTTACTGGGGTTTGTCCAAAGAACTTGCTGCCTAGCTTTTTGATGAAGTTTCTTTTGAAAGCCAACAAAAATTGTAATCGCATTAAATGAGAAAGGTCTAGATAGTAGCTCAAACGGATTATTTTGGATTTAAATTACTTTGATGAAAAGAAATATTGAAAATTTTGTAACCAGCAACAATCTAAGATTTTTTAGAATTATGGTAATTTCGTCTGCATTTTTGCAAAAAGAACCTAGTCTTTGGTAAAATGTTGAAGACTACAAATCTTTCAGAAAAATTGTACGTTCTGTGAAAGTAGTGAACAACATCGTGGAACGAGGCGTACCATTGATTGAAAAATATAATAAATTAATTACCAATGATGAGGAACAAATATAATTTTTTCTTTTGGTTGTGAAAAATTTTAGGTAAAAGTTTTTAAAAATACAAAAATATCCACGTTGTTAGCTTAAGAAAATATCTTTTTTATATTTATACATAGTTATATAATTTGTGTGCTTATGTCCATTTTTTAACTCATTAAAATCGTTTTCATTTCAGTTTTATTTTATTTTACAGTAATATTTGTAATTTTCTGGTAACGACCTTTAAATATTACTTGAGAAATGTGAAAATACATTTTTGTGTCTTAGAACAAAATAAAAATATGACTCGCAACATATGAAAAAAAAATGTTTTGACCCAAATAAGAAGCATCCGAATACTTACGCCATATTTTATTCTATAAATAATAATCTTTCCCTATAAAGTAAAGAACAAAGTTGAGCGTGGCGGGTCAACAGCGCGGGAAGCGACGTCATATATGACGTTCGCAGGCGGGTCTTATGCGGGCGGTTCGGTATGTGAGGCGGTCTACAGACTAAAATGAAGTTGAACGTGGGTTTTTGCGGGATTAATATTACGAATGTTATCAGCGAAAAAGGTAAGCCTCGCATAGGTATTTCTTCGTATGTCCGGGCGCGCACCCTTATGGTTCTTTCAAACATCTTGACCTTAATCTTACTAGAATTTACTTTAATTATCTTTCTTTTTCTAAAATAATTATTTATTTTAATTACCATCGTCTAAAACGGCGGAGGGCGCAAGAATTACTCCGTCGTCGATGTACAGGAGGCATTTGACAGAGGGTTCATTTATTCTGACACTCTTCCAAATAATATAGACAAATATCAATGAACAGGCTGAAAAGCTACAGTGAAGCTATAGATCCTTGTTTGTCATCCAAGTGGATGTCAAACCAGTCAGTGCATTTTATTCTAACGAAGGCACTGGAGCCTTTGTTTAGAGATTGTAGTGCGTTTATAATGCTTTTCACTCTATCTTTAACTTTTCCAAATCTACGAAAGCACAGAAGAGTTTTTTAGCCCTTACACAAAAATTTTCCGTAATATTTCGCAAAAAAAAAAGTTATCCGTACACGTTGTTTTCAGACTTTTTCACAACCCTTTAGACAATGTTTTTCACATACAGGTTGTTTTTCAGATAATAAATTAATAAAAGGTATTTTTATGTGCACTAAAGCACAAATACTCATATTATAAGATCAAGCTGCGAGCATACTCTAATTGCTTCTAGTTATTATTCAAAATCTAATTTTTACATATATTTATAAATGGAGGAATATATTTTTACCAAGTTTTACCAAAATGTGGTCGCTAGCGTTTTTATTAAAATCAGATTAATGGATTTTAAGGAAAAATTTCATTCACTGCACTCTAGGAACCCTAAAATGAAACAAAATCTCAATATTTTAGGTACTATTTATATAAATACAAAATTTAATATGTAAATCAAAACATCTAAGCTTATCTTACTGTAACGGTTTGCGCGTCCAAGCTAAATAAATTAATAGTATAAAATGATACCCTAAAAATATGTCTGATAATACTACTCTTTAACGGAAACAACAACGTTCCGTAACGATTTATTTCGTCTGTATTGTAAATATATATCTTCGGCTTGTTTACGTGTTTCCTTTTATGTAACAGCAATGCTCGAACCACCGATAGGAAATTACGTAACATTACAACTACCGGCATTATCATATGAAAAACGTTCAAGAGCTAATTATATTGTAGTTATGTCTTCAAATTCTAGTTTATTTAAAGAAGCAATTTATTATTCAAATATTTCTTAAATAATAAATATCATATGTATAATATTGACGTTGTATATTAAATAATATTTATTATTTAATATACAACGTCTAATATCATTCCTTCAGAAATCTGAGCTTTAATTTAGTGCGTGGCGAAGTTTACAATTTTTAGAAGTTCTTGCGTGATTGCTTGTGCAATGATGAATATTATTCTTATACTAAAACTTATAGTATTTATAAATTTTCAAACATCTAAGGCTCGCGATGACAAACCCAAGACCTTGAGATTGTGATTGTTAGACTAGTACAAATATTTAGAACAATATCTCTCGCTAGAGATAACAGCTTTGATTAATGTAAATTTACATGAAATAGATGTTAATCTAAATAAGTTACTTTTCAAAACGGAAATAGAAAACTACAAGGGGCTTTATCATTATAAAGCCCATTATCATGATAAATTCATTATTAAAATCGTCATCATTTGCAATGGCGTACTTCCCATGACGCATTAATTTTTCTAAATTACCTTTTTTTAAATGACAATGATTTGTAATTAAAACATTCACTATCAGTTAAACCTTACACTTATGTAGTGATTAGTGTTTTTATCTTTTGGTGCAACTTTCTGTAGCGAGCGATTCTTGTATATATACATATATATGAATTATTTAAAAAAAATTTGCATATCATTATAAATATATATTGTTAGAAATAAACATTAGCAACTTTTCCCGTGGGAAGTTATTATGTTACTACGACGAACTCAAAAAACGCCGAGCAAAGCTTAATTGCCCAGATACTACTAAATATGTCTTAACATAGTATTTTTAAAACTTTTCTTGACCGCTTTTAAACAGAATTATTAATGGTATTAATAATTCAGTTTTTTTTTCCAACCGGAAGAGATAGTTTGGTCTTTAAAACAGGGAGAAAAGCCATTTTTTTGCATAAAATATTTGACTGTTATTTTGCTTATATATGCAAGCAGTCAATCAATTGTACATTTTAAAACTAGTTTCGAATAGTTTTCTTTCTTAGTTTTTGTCTAATCCTGGCGAGGCGAATAATCAAACAAGTTCGGTTTCGTCTGATATCGACATCAATTTTTTTTATATCTTGAATGACGTAACTTTCTGCATTAAGGATTCAAAATTTTGCTTATTCGGAGCTCAAAATAAGTTTAGATTGCTTAGATTGGATTGTGACAACATGAATATATGAATATTAGCAAAGGCTACAAGGGGAGAGACACGCAGAATTCAAGTCTTGATATGTTTCCTTATGTTGGGTCGCATTCCGCGCGCTAAGTACTTTTACAGGAAGGCCTATTGCGTCTTGTAAATCAAAAGTAAATACTTTTTATAATATTATTTAATTTACAAACGGAATTATTTCAATTTAAAGATCATTGTAAACTGATCTATTTTCATATAGGTTAATATATTTTGTGTCTGTGAACGTTTGAATATTAAGATGAACTGCAACGATTTTCATATGTACGGTTGTATCACTAGTTTTATATATTTTTTGTCATTGAAAATGCCTAAAAGAAAGCGTGTGAAATAGATTTAAAGTGGTGAAATTGATATAATCTTATACAAGCATAAATAGAATGAAGTAAAATTAGGTACTTTTTGAGGCGAGCGGTAGAAAAATACCACATAAACTATCTGTCTTTGTTAAGAAATAAGTGGAAGAAGGATGCAGCAAGAGAAGATAAATATGGTATAGAAGCTAATGTCATGGAGTAAATAGCATATCACAAAGTATTCAAAGACAACCATGGGCGTCGATTTTATTGTACTTGATTTGTATTATATTACTAAAAAAGACAGTTTGAAATGTCTCTAAGTGATTCCGCTATTTGTCAAAAGTAATTGTTAATGATTTGAATAATACAACATTAAAATTTATAAATCTCGTGTTATTCTAGAGTGTTACAATCCCCTCTGGTATGAGGGCAGTTGTAACAGTCGCATGTCATGAATAAAGCACTAATTTCTAGCATATGGCTTTACCTATGAAAATGATTTTGATACAAGTTTATAGAAAAACGAACAAGTTTTCATTTCAAACGCTTCGATTTTTATTTGTAGGCAAATTGTCGGTACTGCGGCGAGCTATAAAGGAAAATTAATACAAGCAGATTGGTTATAGTTGTAACAATTTACAACTGTAATATTAAAGTAATATGCACTAAAGTCAATTCTTCTCTGTTACAGCGGTGTGCTTCAAACTCTCGTTTGTAATAGTTAACTGCTAACTGTTAAAGTTAAAAACTAAACATTTCAAAATATTGGTGATCTTAGAGATATTGGCATTTGTAGAAATAGTTTAATGTCACAAACGTCAATATCTATAAAATTAATTTATTCAACTGCCAATTGTGAAGTTAAAACAAAGTATTTCGAGGTATTTAGTTTTAAACTTTAACAGTTAATTATTATTTCGAATAAGTGTTTGAAGAACACCGCTCTTACTGTACAAAAAACCAGTGTTAATGCTGATATGCTTGTTATTTTTCTGTTAAGAAAAATAATTACTTAGAAATATCAAAGACGTTTCTAATTTGATTTCGACTACTACTAAATTCACTTTTTTAAGGATATGGTGATTTATGAATTTTAATGGAAAATAAACGTTATTTTGAGACAATTCATTTTATTAATGTGTCTTTTCATTTTGTAAATAAATATTAAACACTAAAATACATACATAGATATAACAAAAATAATAATACAATTGCCAGTTTCCGTAGATAACAAATCATTATCAATCACATCTCTATACGATCTAGTATTTAGGCACCACGTTGTCGTGGATAGTGTAACCGGGAATGTTGTAGTAATTTGCCTTATCTTCGCCCTCGTGATAGACGACTACATCTTCAAAGTACATGTTAGGCTGAAGGTAGAAGTAATCAGAAACTGGGCGGTCGAAGGGATAGCCCGAAGGCTTGTTGTCCAGGTAGAATTCCTTGGCGAACTTATCGTCGGTTTCCAATGGCACATAGGGATATGCAATCACGAAGATTTGGAACGGAAAACCGCCTTTGGTTCCCTTGGGCAGCATCAGCCTGTTAGGTAGATAATAGAAGATTTCTGACATGCCCTTCGGCACCTTTCCAGTATCAAGCATCTTATTTACTTCGTAACTTGGAATAGAATCTTCTTTAAAGAAGTAGAATTGTTTGGAGTTGCGAACTATATTCTCCCTACAACGAGTTTCTGGACAAAGGCATCCAATTCAAAGAAGTTCATGTAGTTGTGCGCAAAGAAATAGGGTTACCGTTTCCGTCATATTTAGAGCCAAGAAAACTTTGAAAACAGCCTCGGTTGCTACATCTGATTTCACACTGAATTTTACATCGAATGCCTTGTGGTTGAGACAGGGCTGGCGCACCGGCGTACGGTACTTGTTTTAGATCTTCGGGCTTGTAATACACCGCGTTCGTGGCGTCGAAGTCAAGTAGTCGTAGAAGGTCACGAGCTTGTCCACTTTCACTGACCTTAACTCCGGGAAATCCAGTTGTTCCTTGGTGTAAGGCTCAAAGTACTGTTTGTATTGAAGGAGTAGAATAAGATGCGTTTGTAAAGTTGCCAGAACACTGGGTCCCCAGTGAAGTTTGGAATTTCTCAAGGGCAGCAAAGCCGATGTATTCGCTGTACAAGATAAATTAACAATGCATTAGTTTCTAGACCCATAATTTAGAAATTATTGATCATCTGATTATTATTTTTATTTGTTTATGTTTTAACTTAAATATTCCAAGATTTTCTGCTTTAGTAAACCTTTAAAATATCGACTACCTTCATCATAAATTTAAGCCTCAACTTTTTAGGAAAAGTTCGTTACTTACTCATCAGTGGGATGAGGGTTTCCTCAAGTAAAACACGAGCGATGACTTCGTAGTATTGGTTGTAGTGCTTAGGTACTTCGCCGTTAAACGCATCAGGGTTCGATTGCCAGTAGTTACCAACAAAGTTGATGGCTTCCGGTTTCTTTAGATCAATATGGACGTCACCGTACTGTAAAAGTAATAAATGTGTAAGAATGTTTAATACTCAATGGCGCAAAGATTAGAATTGATTTAATTACTTTTGCAAAATGCTATGGAATTTGGTAAAAAATTATGATATTCTGAAACATTACTGACATTAAATTGGATCTTAAAGGTGAAAACTGATTTACTAAACAAAGTAATTTTTTAATATAATTTCGTTTTCTAACTGCATATAAAGAAAATGAATGCTCTTAATTTATAAGGATATTTCCTGTTGATATTGTAAAAGTTTAACTTTATTATTTGAACATAAAACAAAAAATCATTATGGGTTTTCCTTGTTGAACATAAAAAGGTATTTGAATATGATTTGATTTTTATATAAGAAATGATTACTATTTCTTTACAAGATTATTTTCAATTGACAAATACCAACCGAAAATATATCTTTAGAAATTAAAAGTTTAACTTTTCATTCGAACATAAAAACAGAAGAATATTTTCAATCTTAGGGGCTATCTTTGCATTTTTTAAACAATAATAATCGAAAAATCTATTGCACTACAATATATATTCAGATTATAGTATACTTACACCTTTGAATTGGCCTTCGTGCACATATTCGAGGAACTGGGACTCGTAATTCTGAATAATTTGAAGAGCTTCAGTATATTCCGGCCTTTCTAAGTAATAGTAATCGTTTCTCTGAGTAAATGGCTTTCCGCCTAGGTACGATACTAGGGTAGTACCCGGTCTTGATAGGCAGGTTCCATGAAAACTCCGGTATTTCACCCATGCCGTTGGTGAGACGCTCCATATAGTAACGAGCGAGAAGTTGTTGGTGGAAGTAGTAGAATATCTCCCCGGCGCTGTTTCAGCCACCCGAATTCATCGCCTTCATCCAGAATGGAAGTGATTTGTGGAAGTAATAATAATACGTGTTCAGGCCGATATCCTCCGTGAAGTACGACAGCTTGTGCTCGCTGTTGTACCAAATGTCATAACCAGAGTAGTTGGCATAGACGGTATAGACGTTACCATCCACGTGAATTCCATAGAAGGAGCCAGTTTCGGATCTAATTTTCCTTCTTTCATCTTGACTACGTACAGCTTCTGGATGACTTCACTGTTCACGAAGAAATATGGATAGATTTCGTAGGGTGCAGGCAAAACAAGAGACCAGTCGATGTCTGTGCGGTGTATGATATGATGAAGGTACACGAACAAGCCCTCGTTCACATTAGCGCGTGCCCAAGCAGCAGTCTTGTAAAGGTTTCGAAGTCCTTAGCGTAGTAGAAGAGATGATACAGAGCAACGGCCTGTTGTCTCATGTTTTCATAGAAAACTGAGAATATGAGACCTTTCGGTAGGAACCATAGTGTTTGTAATACAGCAGGAACTCCTCTACCGCTTTTTTGTTCTGTGTACAATGAAACAATTTGGATTATGCATATTATTCATATACTTATGCGCATGATAAATAAGTGTGATGCTTACGGTGTAATCTCCAACATTAGCTTCGATGTCGTATTCGCTGCCGATTTTATAGTACTCCTTTCACGATCAATTTGATGAATGTGATGCAGAAGCGAGAACACCTTCTTTGACGCATGACAAAGTCCTGATCAACTGCAGAATGGAAGACAATATATTACAGAGATCATGTTTATTTATATTATTTGAGCACCAATGAAGATAAAATACCGAAAGAGCAGATAAGTTTCATACTCAAGGCATTATACATTTATTGCCCTTTCGATAGAGTGTTATAGCTTATAATAAAAGCATTATTTTAATTTGGTCACCTATTACACATAAATATTGACCAAAATTTGTCCAATATTGACATTTTAATGTATTCAGTTTTTTAATACTTTTCGTTTATGAATATGATTAGAATAGAAAATGAATTTTATTCTGTACATTAAAAATTAAAGTAAATTAAAAATATATTACAATTCAATACTGCATAAATACATAATATATTTTTATTTTATATTTCAGACTATTTCTCTTTCGATAACGACTCAGATCCAGGTTCTGTTTTGGTTTCTATTTATTTCCATTGCCTGTTGCGATCTCGGTTTCGTTCTTAATCCCGATCTCGGCCCTGTCCTCATGCCAGTGCCGCTCTTGCCTACTGAGACCGAATAGATACAGATCATTATTTTTAACTGACTGTGCCCCGATTTTCCCCATGAAGTAAGTACTATTTTTATTCCTTGTCGCATTCGTAATTTTGTTCGTTTACTGTTGAAATAAGTGCATTAGTTACAAAACCATAGATTTATGTTACAAACTTTCATCCCTCAATCATCACAGTCTTAGTGAGGTACCCCAAGACTTTGTTTAAACCGCCGACCCAACACTTTTTTTGTGGGAAAGCCTTTAATTTTAATTTAATTTTATTTTTATTATACGTTGTTTTAGCGACAATAAAATACACTCTGAAAATTAAACTATCGTCCTATCCATTACGATTCATGAAATACAATTTGCTGGCACACAGACAGGCAAACCAATAGTCAGACGGACAGATAGACAGAGGTAGATGATTAATAATAGGTTCCGTTGACACCCTTTGGGTTCAGTACATTAAAAAGGTGAACATTTCAAAACCATATAAAAGTTTACTAACGTCTATGTTTTTCTATCTACAGTAAGCTAATACAAAATATAAATAGAATTAAAATAAATTACCAGGTTTTGTCTCGGCTTCTACGGTGGGTGGCAGACCGCCACCCGCCACCAGAACCAAGACCGGCAAGGAGCAAGACAGTCCATGCGGAAACAGGAGCCGAACTGTGCCGTAACCATTCGGGATCCCAATTTATACTATTTTGGCCCCTTATCGACACGTTTATCTATCACCCGGCGAAAACATTACGTAAGCGCAATCTTTTAAACTTGTAATTATATCACTGCTTATATCACACGCGGCGAAGTTTAATCATTAATTAAAATTATCATTTAACGGGCATTCATATAAGGTTTATCAGCTCGATATGCTTTCGCGGATTTGCGATGTCACTTTCCTAGTAACAGAAGCTATGAAAACGGCGACATGTAGAGGCAGGTGCCTGTAAAGAGATTCAGGCAGGGTATGCAAACCTAAAAACTTACCCGTTTCAGCATTGTTTCGGTTATGCAAGTTATAAAGTTACTTACCGTCGCGTCGGTGGGCCACCTACCGAAACAATTCTGAAACTAGTAAGGTTTTTCGAGCTTTGCATACCCTGTCTGAATCTCTAATGTATGATGGAATACTTATATTTTAGGAACATGTGTACTGAATTTAATATGTATCAATCTATAAAATTTTATATAGGTCGATTGGTTAACCTGTAGTAAGTAGAATGTCGTACTTGTCGTGGATTGAATATTAAGTTATTTTTAAACGTAACTGCAAAATTGATAGCTTTTTCCGATAAAACATATGCAATTTCGGTTCAGAAACAAAATGAATAAATTTTCTAATATTAATAAAATTTTTGTAAGTTTAATTGTTATTTGTACTAAGATGATAGCTTTATTGTACAAGTTTACGTCACCACGAACTTTCCGTTGCGGCTCTACTTATTTCAAAATTTAGAGACTGAGATAAAATAAATGTTTACAGCTTACACGTTAGAGTATTACAACTAAAGTCCATTAAAAGTAAATATTTGATTACTCCACTGACACGTTTATAGTGTGGATGTATGTGGACAGGTCACGGGCCAATTATTATCTCAAATTGATAAAATTAATTTAGCTATAGATTTATGAAAGTTTGTTTTCCTTTTAAATTTTTACATAATGAGAATTAATTAAGTAGTTCTATTGTTGTGGATTAGATAATCGATGTACTCGATCATCTAAATTTTTCGAGCTATATGCTATATAGAGCCATGCTGTGGTCGATTTGGCTGCAGCACGAAAATGATGAAATACTACATTTTCACAGAACACAGACGAAATAACAGCTTCTGCTGTTGCGTTTTATACAAAGAGTGAAGGTTCCAGTAGACCACTTCTCCTTCCATTACCTCATTTCCCTCGACCAATCCTTCATCATCAGATATCTATTTAGAGGCCAAGAGGCTGAAAACGCATTTGTAACTTCTCTGGGGTTGCAGTGTCCATGGGCGGATGAGCGCCTACTCTAGTGTCTGCCTGGTACGCAAACTTACGGACTTTAAGTTTTACCGCAATTTTGTTGAACATGGGCAAACAAAGACCAAGGTGTGTGACTCAATGTGAATTTCATATATATCCGTATCATGTTTCCAAACAAAATGTTATATATCATCAGACTCAGGGCAGCCAATACAAATAAGTTTGACTGTCTTTAGATCTGACGCTCAGTATCTTGTTAAGAGACGCGTGTTTAGCAAC
>BGZK01003520.1:0-23752 GCA_005406025.1 Eumeta japonica
GATATTTGCTTTTATTTTTATATTTGATGACATTTGATACAATATGAATAGATTAATAATTTTGGATGTATTGCTAAAGGTTAATTCGTATTTACATCATTTAATATACATTTATTTTGCACAATAAATCACAAATGTAAAATATATTATAAACGTCGGAAATACTGCACAGCTTCAATAATCAATATCAACTACGAACCTAGAAGAATCTTCAATAATTTTTTTTAATCAAGCCGAAAACACTGCTGCACTAAATTGAATGCAGTTTTCATACGTGTTGCTGTAAGTCTAACTTTAAAACGGTGTTCATTTTGATACACCGCCTAGAAGTCTATATGCAAAACTCTCTTAAACTGAGAACCGTGACTGAATATAATAAATTATTTAAAAATTTTATGTGTACGGCTTTAAATCATGTCGTACCCCTTGTTATTAGACTTTTAAAGATTATGACGAAAAGGGACCGGGATCGGATCGGTGGGCACAACGTCAAGTCGATATGAGATATAGGAATTCATTCTATGTCCACATGGCGGAGATAAAACTAATATATAATAGAACTGTAAAATCATTATCTCTGAATATTGAATATATTTGCCAAAATTGATTGGAAGTGATGTGAAAATTAATAGAATACAATAAAACCACTCTTAAAACTTTGTTTAAGCTCGCTAATTTTCAAAACTACTAAAGGAATTTTAATGGGTTTTCACAGGTAACTTAGGGTAACTTAGAGTAGCTTTGGGTAAATACCCAAAGCTACTTGCTACCTGTGAAACCCATTAAACCCAGTATATTTATACTGATCTCATTTTATAAGAATGGGCCCGGAGAACTAATTAACTTTAAAAACAAATTCCACTTACAGCTAATAAAAAAATATGATCTATGTAACAAAACGGAAAATTGTGAACCAAATTTTTATACCGTGTTATCTCAAAAACATTTTGTATTAACTTTAAATTTTGAACTCATTCTTTTAAAAAGCAAAATGTCAATCCAAGTTTTAACCTCTGATCGGGCAACTATTCTATAGCCTGAATCGGTTTTACTTCAATACCACATATCTAATGGTTCCTTTTGCGTGGATGCCCACATATCATTACCATAAAGGAGTATTTTATAGAGAGATAAACTTATAAATCCAATTCAATATCAATTGAAAATTTAAGTAATTTGAAATCTTTAAACTCTCACAATGAATTAAATAGTACGCGATGACAAGATATAACGTCATTATCGAATCATATATTAAAATACTAGCTCATTCAATCGGATGAAAACGAATCAGTCGTTTGAGTAAATCTTACAAAAATTTTATTAAAAATTCAAGATTGAAAGAATCAACTATGACAAGTTCTTCATGTTATATTAATATGTTTTTCATCCGTTTAGATTTTATAGCAATACTATTAATATATAATTTATTTTCTATTCTCTTCTATTGTTCACAGTTTTCATGAACAGACCGAAAACATTATACGTCTATCCCCGGCACAATTGATAAGATTTGCCTTTTCCTTTTAAGAATAACATATTCTGTAAAGGTAATTTTTCGATATGTCATAAGTTGTTTCCTTACAATACGAATTAGCCGTTATGAAACATCAAAACGAACAAAAACCTAACAACTTATTCAAATAAATATCAAAAATAAAAAAACTTAAAGTGAGACAAATATTTACGTGACCTCGACTCCAAGACAAACACCAAGCGACGTACGCAAACCACTTATTACATGGAACGTATGAATGGCCAGTTCTCAAAGATTTGTTCATTCAACGCGTAACACACAAAGGGCGGCGCTAACAACTCTAGGAATACATCCATTCAATAGCCTACGGTAATGGGCTAAAAGCCAAAAGGAGAAGCAAAAACTCTCGAATTGTACGAGACAGGTATACATGATATGTTATACTCATAGAGATTTTGGATAAAGAATGAAAACTGTTTCAATATGTCTATATTTAGGGATGTCCGCCTACGCTAAGACTTCTAATATTCTCCCACTTTGAAGAAAAGCGATGAAAAAACAAGTAATAAGGTATTTAAGGGGAATTAAATGAACAGCAAAATCTTATACAATGTTTATTCAAATAAATGACGATTCAAGAAATATTCACTGTTCCTCAAATATATTAGACACATAAAATTTATTACGCCCTTACTAAATAAAATTTAACAATAAAGGTTATTCAGTTTAAATTCTAATGAAATTAATTCGAAAGGACGTAGGGGCAGTCGATCACTATAAAGCCAAACGTAAACCACAAAGAACTCATACAAAGCGAGCGCATGTGCGTGAACAAAAGAAATAAAACGTGAATGCAAAATAAGTAGCTATATAAAAAACAATGTTTCCTTGTGTTGTAAGCTATGTAATTTAATTTGTCGAGGACACAACTAAAAGATTTAAAAATTAAAATGTGTTTGACCTCATTTGAAATTTCAATTGTAAGCATATACAAACAAATTTTACACATACAGACGAAATTGCAAATTTTTATATAAATTTATATATCAACAAACAATCATTCCACAACCATACATACCACAATATTCCAATTGGAATTTGATGTAATAATTAGAGACAAACAAAGTAAACCATCAGTTTTGATCGTTTAGAAAAGTCAAGATACATCTAATAATTTTATCTTAACAGATACCTCGTTGGTTTGCATTTACTTTTATATTCCACTAGCATATCATTGCCTAATTTTCCATTTACTTGTGGTTAATTACATTAAAAAAACATAGCAAAATTTTATATAAAGCAGACCTTAAAGGATTTCCATAGTTAACTGCAAGGTTTTAAATTTTGTTACCGATTCAAAATTGTATTAATATAACCGTTTTATAATTAAGTGATTAAACACAAAACTATTAAAAAAAACCGTTCAAAATTTACAATGTTACAACAAACTCGTAAATGACCCACACCTTCATAAGAAATGTAAAAGCTTTCTTCTATTAAGAGGAAGATATCGGTTTCACAAACGAATAAATGGGCTATGATTAAAATATCAATGGAGAGTAAAGCTTTCACCCTGATTGTATGCAAAGTAGTGCATCATTTAAATAAACTGTATAAATTTTCGACGAGCAAGGAGCGGAGGCGCGAATCATAACAAAATGACTTAGTAGAGCATTTACATACAGAGGGTGCTTTCTAATCTAAGTTTATCAAAACACACTCTTTCAAAACTATTCAGTATGAAAAAACTCGGTCAAGGGATGGTACTCGTGTAGAGGGTTCCACTCATTGCATTAGTCCTCAGTCAAATTAAACAACATTTAATTACTACATATTTTCATATGCGTAGTATTTGTTTTCTCTTTACGAATATTTTGCGTTTCTCGGGTATTTAAAGACTTTCACCTTTAATTATAGATCGAAATAGACCGCAGTACAATACAAAGAAAACGTCACATAAAAATAAAAGTTTTACAAAAGCCACCAACGCGTTTAGGACCAAAAACTTAAATCGAAAAATGAACACGTCACATCGCTAGATTTCAAGACAAACGACGGTCGAAGAGGATGACATCGTGGAAGAACCCAAAAGGGTAACGTGTTATAGACAGACCTCACACAAGGTTAGATGAAGTGGTGAAGAAGCCTGGTCGGGACGAGGGGCGAGTAGCACAAAATAGAAATGACTGGTTTCCGTTGAGGAGGCCTTTATCGGCAGAGGGTCCTTGGAATAACTAATAGCCAAATTAGATTTAGATTTAATTAATAAAATTACACTATCTATATTACTTACTGACACTAATTATAAGTAAAAGTAGCTCTCCTTATTTATAAGTATACTTATAGCAAAATAAGTCGTAAAACCTTATGTTTTACAATGCAAGAAATAAAAGACTTTTATTATTGTACTTTGTAGATTCGGTAGTAGACGGCAAACGGACACGAGAGTGACGTAATAAGGGATCCGTTTTTTCATCAGGTCTATAGAACTTTTAAAGCTCATTTCAAAGCATTGATGCTTTAAATTAAATATATCTATCTATATTTCATACTACTGATATAATGGACGTCACAATATTTATTATGAAAACAAAATAAACATAAATTAATTTCAAGTTTTACAGGCAATTTTTTTAATAATGTTCCGGCTATGTGTATTAGTATTACGGTAATGTAACAATACAAGACGATAAAAATATTTATGGAATTAAATTCATTTGATTCAATATAGATAATTAAAATATTGATACATGAGAACATTGACGAATTTGGATTTCGTCCGAATAAATATATAATTAACAATAGCAGATGGAAAGCGTTTTTTTAATTTCCTGATTTCATTTTATTGAAATTTAACAGTATCAATAATTGAAAACCCTGTTGAATCGTAGAACATTCAGGTTTATGAGACATTAATTTGTTAGAGCTGCAGAATAATATTGTGGGCAGTTCGAGGGAAGATTTATTGCACGGTAGTTTTGCAACCTTGTCACGACGTGCGTCATTTATGTATTAATAGTTTGGAATATTATGCAAATATTCGCGCTCAGTGCTCACCTGCGACTCTAAGTTGATTCTTTTATTTAATGGTATATATTTTTTGTGTTATTTGCTGAATTTTCTTTTAAGATCATTTCTATTGTGCTTTGTTTAGTGGTGCTTTCAAATTGACGTTCATTCAAGGGTACTGAAGTATAAAAATGACTTCCATTCCAGGAAGTTAAAATCAAGCTTTAAGCAAAAGTCGATAAAATTGGGTACATATCTTGACGTCACAGTTTTCGCAGACAATACAGATGTATAAACATATATGTCTTGGTTAGTAGATCGTTACGTTCGGCGTACAGCCTACTACTACAGTTGGCGTATGTGCCTAACTTTGAACCGATAATGAGGTGCTTATTTTGATTTTGAGCAATCAATCACAAAGAAGTACTTACGTGAAACCTAGTTAGCCGAAAGGACGATAAATCGAGGTGACCATTCAGGGCAACACTTGCAGAAATGAAGGGTTTTGAAAGAATTTTACTATGGAAATGGTAATCCCCTAAGAAATGATACAGGGTCCAAATCTAAAATATAAAATAATGGCACTCCGTGCCGACAGAAGTGAAAACTTGAACAATTACGTGTTTTTGGATTGTAATGAAATAGTTTGAAATCATGAAATGAAATGAAATAATTTGAGTCATGAAAAAAGTTTTTATTCATTATAATAAACTGCTACTACAAAATTATATTATAATTTTCATTTAATGTGCCATTGTACATGAAAAATAATGCATGTTTTTTACACAAAAATTGTAATCTATTGCTACAACGTAAATTAAAAGTAAAACACGAAAAGTTCCGATATGAATATATATCTATGTTGTACGTATATACACAATATATGTTTATATTATATACAGTTATATTATCAATGTATTTCAACCAAAACTCTACTCCTGTATAAATGTCGTATAAACGGGGCCAATATACATATGTAGATACTTATACATAGAGGTGTCGGTCACGGTAACGGTAACAGTGCCACGAGTTCAATGGTTTTTTTCCCCTCTCAAAAATGCCCAATGCGCCTAAAGAAGTTTTCACTTCAATAATATGATGCAGTGTATAACATTAAAATTTCTTTTCCTCGGTCACGTTTGTTTGGAGATTAATCTGCTCGGTATTGACTATAAGCATTAATTGACGTAAAAATTCCAACATACATTCATTCTTTAGTGCAATGTTAAAGTACTAGATTTTAAGAACGCGAATGCACGCTTTCGTGAAAAACGCCGACGTTCGAATCGTGACCGTAAGCCGCAGCGAGTTGAGCGTAAACGCAGCGCATAAATCATCCCATCTCCAAGAAAGCGAGAGTGGCGGCCCGACCGGTCGGTAGCCGGAATCCGTGACGGACGACGCCCGAAAAGGACATACCTAAACGCATTCCTGCATCCGCCGCTGCGTTCACTCGGACGATCACGATTTCTCTCATTATGTCTAAATCATGCATCTCCCGGCATGCCGTATGCAATAATGCGGTGTCTTAAAGTTTAGAAATGTAAACTGTTAAATAATAAATACGTACTTTTATTTTATAATGAGTTGAGTAATATGAAAATTGTAATTATTACATTTTTATAATTTCTAGTTTACAATACACCGTTTTAAATTTTCAGAGACAAGTAATATTTGGAGTATTTAAAGATGTATCCAGCAGATTACATTAAATCCAGGTCTCTTTTAAGTGTTTCTGGTCTGAATATTTTCGATGTCTGACGACTGTATATTGACGGTTAACCACGTGTGACCATCCAAGGGTGGTTAAAATTTTTTCTGTCAGTTCTTTACTTGTCTTCTAGAACACTAATAAGATAAGAATTATTTAATTTTTATCAGATAATAAATCGCCATCTTTTTACAAGCAGTAAAATTTCAAAATTTATCTCAACGATAAACTATTTACTTAAAAGTTCATTTTGATCCTAATTATGTAGCGTCGGGTAACTCAGAATAATAAGACCGATGCTGACGAAACTTTAGCGAATAATAGGACTATTATTATTATATAATAATAAGCGTGATAAGTATTATTAAACCATATAAAAACCTAGGGAAAATACGTATGTTCTAAATTTTTTTAGCAATATAGTCACATGGCAGCTTTTTCAATTCTGTCTTTATAGTAATGTTACGGAAACAACAACGACGGCTATTATCACGCACAACACAGAAAGGAGGGAATATAAACAAATAGATAATACCCCTGAGTAAAAAAACACATTAGACGGAGAATACGTGTATGGATGTAAAATCAAATTACGTGTATGGATGAAACTCTAAGACAGTTTAAACAATTTCTGGAAAAGATAAATGGAGATTATTGCTATCAATGTCGTGTACGGAGACTTGGGTATGTTTTGGTTTATTTTTCCGTTTAATTTTTATAGCGTATTTATACATGCAGATAAGTGTATAGAACGATCATACACTGTTAATTGAGAACTGATCAATTTTAAGCGGCTTTTTTTGTTTCTTTTTACTGTCTTTAATTACGTTGGAGAGTTTTTGAATACTCACCTTTTAAATACATAAAAAAAAAACAACATTTTACAGAGTTAATCTTAAACGAGATTTTATGTACAAAATTAATTTAAAGGGAGGTCGTGAAAGAAGTCCTGAGTATGAGAAAAAAACCTAAATAAATTTCCGATGACTAGAAACTACTTATTGAAAAATACATAATGAGTATTCTCGAATTTCCACTACTTGTCTACGATCTTCGTAATTGACTTAAAAGCTAATATTTTCGAATCTCTTGTTCTTAATTTTTCCGTTAAATAGTTTCTATTCAATTGCATTTTTAGATTTGAATACATATTCCCATCTTAAACTACTTCAAAAAAAGTTCCGATTCGACAATATATTTTTGGTATGTTGCGCCGTATTCACCATTTTTGAACTTAAGAAATTCTCTTTTTATCGGAAAGAAATTACGACGAATGTAAAATTGGTTAATACCTCTATTGTAAATTGAGAAGAAGAACTCCTCTCAATTCATAACAAATATATAGTGCACTTCGACTATTCTATTGAACATCACATGTGCATACGCAGCGCGCTTGTTGGCTAGTAGTACCCTAGCTTCCGCGGTTTTATCCGTGTGACCTGATAAAACACACAGTTCTTCCGTTTAGTTTGCTAAAATTTGCTGATCACTCTTCTTTGAAATATCAATAAAATTTTATTCCTTATTTTTCTCAAACAATCATTCCGCTGTTCATTTATTTCGTAACGGCGCCGTCTCATCTGAGCAACGTCTATAGAATCTGATCCGGTCGAGATCAATATTGAGTACAAGATTACTCAGAATGGAATTCGGAATACAAATTGAAATGGTTTTTCAAACGAGATTAGTTATCCGATAACTATCTATTACCCAAACCCGAAATAGCGGTTTGCCATTTAATTAATATTGTATATTTTCAAAATCGTTTCACCGGTAGGTGGTACCGTACATTCATACACATCTCGGTATGCTTTAGTTAAACTTTCTTCCAGTTTCGCGGTGATGGTATCTGGAAATGAAGCGTCATAATATTGTATGTCATAGAATATTCACGGAGTTGAAAATTGGTACATCTTGCTAATATATAAACCGATATTAGTAAGATGTTCCTTTAGTAGAGCGGATATCGATTTAGATTGGGACAATTCGTTACCGGGAGTGGTAGGTATTCATAGATCGTAGGCGTTCTTCTGTGTTAAATTAAATGCCATTCAGACATATGCATTTTATAAGACATATGTAGGAATCGAGTCCTCGGTGACGTAACGATCGTGAGGAAAAAATGCTGAATTGTTCAGTTATATGTTTTAAATAAAAGTGAGAAGTCTCAATTTCACAAGACGAAAATTATGAATATGCAAATATTAATTTCATTAGTGCGAACTACTTTTACTTGAAAAACACATTGAATACATTATGCTTGGCGGATTTGTTGTTAACAACTTGTCCGTTCGCCCGTGCAACATTCGGATCGGTTGAGCGATTGATCGTATGTCGTAATACAGAAGCGAAATGTGGTGACCCGAGTCGTTACTACCGGATCGGTGATGGTACCGATCCGCACAGAATCAGCCTGGAAGACTTCATAAGTTTTGAGTGCCTCATTGTGATAAGAAATCGTGAGAGCGTGCGCCCCTGCAATAGACCCGTCGTCGCCCGAGTGAAGCCGTCCGTTGTCCTCACTTCTCACTCGCGTATTCAGTCGCGTTTCCCTCTTGGTCCTCGTGCGCGCACAATAAGTAATGTTACATCACTCCATAGATTATGCTGTAGAAATTAACGAATAAATATTTCCTCGCTGGGCCTATCACTGAGCAAGATAGAAAGAGAGAAACTTCCACACGTACACTAGTAAACATTTAGATCCTTAATGTCGCCGAAAGAGAATTCTTCGATAAATTTTCTGTGAGCCGATTCTGATGAAATAAAATTTATATATTGCTCCAAGGTACGCTCAAGTTACCTGTGAAAACCCCATGAAAATTCGTCTAGTAAGTAGTTGCAGATCATCGTATTCAAAACGTACAAAGTTTTAAAATAATCTTATTGCGCGCCTTACATTCCCTATGTCAACCGTGATCAATTTTGACAAACTCCGAACGCAGTACAGTATATCGTTATTTCTGAAGGAAATTATATACAAACATTAGTGTGTATTAATGTGTATTAATTCATATGTATGCAAGATCCGACTTTCACTCGTGCATTATTCAAATTAATGAACATTTCTTTCGGCGAGATAGGGCGGGCGCGGCCCGCGAGCGCGCGATAGCTGGGGCAGCGCCTACAGATAAACGGATATCGTAGGGTATTCTAATGTATTTTATTCTCGATTGTATATTGCGACTGTTTTGTTAAAGTTGACACAATGAAAGGATAATATCTGTTCCCTTCCGACAGTGAAAATATTTTCGTTGTTCCATACACCGGCAAAAACACAGATGGAGGAAACAACACAATTTCATGTTTTTTTCATTGGTTTATTTGGGCTTTTCTATCCCTCACTGTTGACCATTATTATTAATCCACATTTAATTTTACTAAAGTACAGTATATTCATTATTAAAACACAGTACATTAATATTAGAAAGAAAATTAATTTATAAACTAACCCAATGTTGAGTAGGTGTCCGAGTTTCGAGTCGTCATGAAAAAAAAAATGGATGATTTTACCGCAATTTAAACTTATCCTTTATTTTTACGTCTCGCACATTTCAACATTTTTTGTAAGCTTTAAAATCTTAAAAGTCCCCGTCGCGTATTTGCATGATCCGCCTTCCATACCCTCCCGCGTCGAAAATTAAATAAACATTTTATTCAATTTCAATCACCGCCCGACCAAAAACGAGCTACTTATTTTCGTTCATGAATAAAACATATATCGCCAAACCGAAGCCGGGGCACCACGACCGCGCGCCTTTTCGGCATAAACGCGTGCGGCCGCCGACCCAGCGCCCGCGCGCTCTAATGGTTTCCGCATCTTCGCTGGCCCCTGATCATCACTGTAACGTCCTTTGCGGTGTCAAATTATTTTGTACCAGTCTACGCCTGTTCTGTCCCGACAAGCCTAACATACTTTGAAGATGAGATGAGATTAAAATTATGAAAACTTATAAAAGCTATACTAATAGTAGAAATGTATAGAAGGAAGGATATAAAATCTACAATTAAGAACAAAAGTCAACGAAAGGCTATAAATGCACATTTATGTCATTTTATTGATTCGTTACAGGCGTAAAGAAACTATTGTATTAAAAAAACATGTAAACGTGTCACATGTCAATCATCCCACGACCGAACCTAGTCTCGCTCTAACTGTTCGTCACAGCTTGGGAGTCTCACGGCGACGCTGACTTAACGTATCCTCCGAGGCGCAGAGCTAGGTTCGATTTGTAAAACTACTGATTAGCTCTCGTGGTCAGAATTCGACCCGGTATTTTAATTCAGAATTAACGCACTTTATCTATGAGCGCCTACTCTATTATTTACAGATAACAATGAAGAACAAAGTAATTTAATCCCCATAAAATGTACAAATGCACATACATTATTGGATTTTGAAAATCATCCAAGGTACTCACAGTCCCTCGCGACGCTCGCACTTTAATAACCGATGGTAATTTTATGCGTGAGTAATTTTTCTTTAGCGATCGTTATTTATTGCAGCAGAGGCCGCACGTCGGCGATGACGCCCGGCGGACGCGCGCGCGCAACCTGCCTGACTTATTGGTTCCGGAAAAATAACGTGATTCCGAATGACAACGTCGTCTTGAGAGCTCCGTCGATGTGCATTCATAATTTTACCTTTTAGTCTGTAAGTAAAGTGAACAACGAGACTAGGCTGGTGCAAAAACAGGTTATCGGTTCTCACGTTTAGTACACACAGGACATATATACTGGACATTCTTGTTTTACAAGATAATTTAATATAACTCAAGCATTTTCTGCTGATTTCGAAGCTACTACTCAACACTTGATGAATACGATGAATTAATTGTTGTTGATTTCGATGCTATCGCTACTGTATTTCTAATGGATATAAGAAAAATGAAGTAATAAAATAGAATTTCAACACTCTTTACAAAGCACTAAAGAAAGTGAAAAAACTAATCTCTCTCATGACTGAATATTTTTCGTATTCACCCAATACAATCTGTAGTGGGCTACGCCTACACGTCGATAATGGTGATACGATAGCTTTAAAGTTTACTACATCTGCGGATCTGCAGTTAGAAGGGCGATCGTTTCGATTCAGTTTAGTGGCAGCTATGTCGAGTAGATCCACGCTAAATAAGCTGCGTAAAGCTTTCGGTAGCGGCTAAGGTCGTGACGGTAATCAAACCTGGTCAGAGGCTTTATTGCCTCTTGTTTTAGCAAGAACCTTCAATAGTTCAACTACGCTGCCCTGCCCGGTCCGCCTAGTGTATGGGTGGACACCGCCTCGTGGTCGAGTCGAGAGCAGTGTTTACGGTGGAACATTTTTATACGCTGATGTAAGAATTGACCGAGACGAATTCCGTAATCTGAGGAAGTAAGCGATTGCTCCGAAAGCATACATTTTACATTCGATTCTCGCTCGAGCGTGATATTTATAAATGATATCACTTGTCGTTTTGTCCAGGTTGAAACGTCTAAACCGCATCTTGCTGCTTAGGTAATACTTATAGCACAGAAGAAAGTCCACTTTGAGACGAGTTCAATTAGTATATTCCTCCTATTATATATAGTAAATCTACGAACAGTTGCTCTACATCGGCCACAATGATGATCGCGCACGCACACGCTTTCACTGCCCTTTGCGGTTCGGCCGCGGCAGTCGAGTTCCGTTGGGCTGATGTCGCGCGCGAACACGCCTCACGCCGTCGGACCGCGGTGCGCGCGCGTCGTTACGTTAAATTAAAGGATATCCACCGCCCACAGCGATAAGACTCAACGATACGGAACGGTGGAGTAAAATGAAATGATATCGTAAAAAGGCGATAAATATTTCCTAGTTTACAGGTATCGTTCAATGAAATCAAAAGTTAATTAAAATTGTTGAGCATGCTCGATACGTTAGCATATAAATAACAATAACAAACACAAAAAAGAAAACATTTTTTATCCTGCTATTGTTTTAGGTTTCTATTTTTAGCCGAAAACTAAATGAAGTTCGTATCTTCAAGTAATCTCATGTTCTTTAATAACAAAAAAGAAAAATACTTTCAACAGTGTTAGTGTAATAATTTGTTGCCTGTAAAGTCGGTATACGGGCGAAAGTTTTACGTGACAACGACTTTGAATGGTAAAATCATTTTAATGTGAATATTCATTCGTATAGTAGGAAGAAGGATGAAATAATAGTAACAATTTAAAACATTTATTTATACAAAGAATTATATTTAAAACATTAATTTATACAAAGAATCGCACTGAATTTCATATTAACAAAATTTTATTTTACCTTTACACATACATACGTATTTATATACAATATACATACAATAACTTGCAATACATTTGCAAGCTATGCACCACTCTGAAGTGCGCGCGGCAGACCGATCAGTTGAGTGAGAGGACTTACCGGCGGGCCTCTCCCGTTCGGTGACTCATCGTTACGTTACCGAGCGTTACCCTTTTCATAAGTGACTCCCAGCCGCAACCTAATTTAAGACGTTGTCACGTCAAAAGGAAATTTGCAAACAGAGATAAAGTCCGGGGATTAAACAACATTTAACCGCAATTCAGTGTTTCGCAAAATACGCACTCGGAGCACAACAATATCATAAACACCGGCCGATCAAGATCCTAGCGTACACCTTTCGTTTAGTTGGAACAGGTGTTGAAATACTTTATTCGATAAAGGTCAATACGAAAAGTCAAACCATCGCCATTATAAAATGAATTATTGGAGTTCAGACGACAAGAATAGATCTTTTACGTGTTAAGAAACTGATTCAGCGCGTCTACAGCTTAGGGTTGCAAATTTTAATTTTCAAGACCTTAAAATCGAATATCGGAAAGACAATTTTGCTAAAGCACGCATATTTATATTATTTTCGTGATTTGAAATACATAAATTGATAGAAAATAATCGTCATAAAAATATATTTACGAATATTCTGATCTATTCCTTCATAATATATAATAAAACAAATATATACAAAATTACTATAAAAATAAAGATACGAATCGGTAACGTTGTATCGTATATAGGTCAAAAATACGACGACAGTCAAATTCGTATCATTGTACGTGTATTGTATTGTCACTTACTATAATTTTATTGTACAATAACTAATAACTAACGACAATGACGACGGCGTAACTCATACAATAATCATACAAATATTGCCTCATTCTAAATCTTTGCTTTCTCCATATCTGTTCTTATGTGATGAGTTTTGTTTTATACAATGTGTACGAATCCTCTAATGGAATTTTTAGTCTTAGTAAATATCTTGAAAACAAAAATACATTTATAACAGTAAGGAACTTTTTAGAGGCGAGTTGCTGAACTAAAGAGACAAGCGTGATATTTCAAAAGTCATTAAAAGTTCTGCTATTCATCGATAGATGGCAAAAGTAAAAGTATCACCAAGTGCCGGTCGGAGTGGGGTGTTAGGTTATTTTGTTACGGAATTTCTGATTCGGTCTTCACGCTCAAGGCCCGATATAGAAGCTATGCAATAGCTTAAAAGAAACGACTCGTTAGATATCTCGATCGACAAACGCACACAGGCTCACCTCCGCTATTCTGGGATCTATTACATTATGCCGGCGCGTCCTCAACCACAAAACCACGCCCGCTACAACCCATTGTAGAAGCGAGATTTCGTAGAGTTGCGTAATAAGCGCCACAGCGAGTGGCGGAAGTTCTAATACAAATCTTGCAAATGCCCGGCTGACTTTATCAAACACAAAAGAGAACATCAATCATATCGACATAAACACGTATAAGAGGCAATCAAACACTTTTCAATCTTTTGATGTGTCGCGGCCGCGTTGTCGTGACGAAATGGTACTTAATAAGATTTGTGGCTTAAAAGCTGTATATTCGCTGGTGATATGGCTAATCCGTGGGTTTATATGAAGTAGTTTATACGGTGAAGAGCACAATTATTACTACATTAATAGTAATATTATTAAAGTTACCGTTATGATGTCAAATTAATCAATGTTTATTAAATTTTCTTCCTAATATAAAAAATAGGCATTGAGTTAAATAAAATGTTATACAATTACATTTTGTACATTTGTATTTGAAAGTAATAGTGAAGACAATAATTATTTATTAACATAAATGTCAGTAACATCTATATATTCAAAAGAATAGAGCAGTTTCAAATTAATGAAGAAACTAAAATAATGAAATTAAATTGTAATTGATTCGTGACGGCCCATACACATACAAAATGTATTCTTATTTTCGTTTCCGCTTTTCTTTGTTTAAATATAAATAAATACTCTTTGGACGTGGCTTCCTCTATGTGTTATATTCTATTGTTTGTTTTATACCAATTCCGTTCCAGTACCATTTACAATGTCGCTCTTAATCTCGTTCCTGATTACAATATCAGTGTTGGTTTCGACCTCGATTCCACTCTCAGCAACGATTCTGGTTTACATCATGTTACGACGCGCACTCTCCATTTTGCCCTGGTTTCGCTCTTGCTTTTGACGTCGATGTCACTCTCGATGTCTGATCACCTGTTTTGATTTCAACTGTGTTTTCGGTTTCGACCGAGTGTTGCTCTTGATCACGATCCCGGTTCGGCTCTCAGTTCCCATTTCGATCTCACCCTGTTTTCATTTTGATTGTGCACTCAGTTTTCATTTTCAAATAATTTCCTTTACATGTAACAAAATCATTTTATTTTGAAGAGTATGTAATTCTCATAAAACTTCATTTTAATGTCATTAGAACCATTGAGCTAAATACCAATTTCTATTTATTATGAATTGCAGGATAAAAGGATTCTTGTGTTGGTAATATTCCAATATATAATGGAATTTTCCACATTTCTATTGGCAAAATAAAAGATAAAATAATGGCCGAATCAACTAAATTTATATCTGTCAAATTCTTGAGAGGAATGAATGCTGTTACCCAAAAAATGGTTTTAATCAATTATTTTACTGTTCATTAACACAATGTTTCGCTTTCAAGTTGAAGAGCTACAATATATCTTTAGAATCTCATGCAATTTGATAAACATATTTTCTGTACTTTTGAACGTAGTTGGGCAATAATCAGTTTTCCCACTATAATACTTACGGTCAGTGGCCTAGAGCATTCGATATTAATACTTGTCGCATTAGCGGCTATGCGCGGGCGCAAGCTCGGAGGCGCGAAACAATAAGCTCATTGTACTTCCCCTTCCCCTGTCTTCAGCTTTAGAATAACGAAGCAGCGCTTGCCAGATAAGATAAATGCCTTAAAAGCATTGCATAATAGCGCTCGATAACAAATCTTTCTGCTGGACCGCTTTTTGTCTCAAAATACACATATTAGTCTCTTATATTTTTATACGTCTGACTTGTTTTTGCTCGTAGCGCTGCCAGCGTAGCAATTAATATATTCCTGTTCCCTCTCTGCTCTTTATACTATATTGTCATTTTAGCTAATGCGCTGACAATAATTCTCCAAGACGCGAAACAATTAGCTACAATTTGACTTAACAAATTATTCGTACATGCGCCCGTCGTAGTGAAGTTTCGAATCGTAACCTCTTGCTGTTGATGCAATTTTTTATTAATATAACGAACTTTTATTACTCGGCCACCACCGTACATACGACGGTGGTAGCAGTTACAATAATTCTAAACCAGGCAACTTTCAAAACTTGTCAAAACCATGGTAGGTATTTTATATGATGGCGTAGGAACATATAGACTCGATAATAAACACAAAATATTTTAGACTTTGTTATATAGCGCTGTTAAACCATCCACGAAATTTTATTTTGAATATCTTCGATGTACAAAGATTATTTATAATTTTATAATATGTACAAATGTATGAGATAAAATATGGATCGGTTCTTAAAATTACAATGCTACTGATTAACTGAGTTCAATTTCAGCCACCGCACTCGTATCTGATGTACTTGACGGTCGATAAGTAAATTATAAAATCATCGTTTTGGCGTCTGATACTTTTATTATTAAGATTTCATATATACACTGTCATAAGTATTATGAAGTACAAACATGGATCATCTACCTACAGCATTTTTATATGAATACATTAATTTATCATTTGATAATTTGCATTGGAGCCCTATAAATAATCAAAAATTGTGTGTGGTGGTGTGTATGTGTGCAATGCAACACGGTAGAAGGAAATTTTAGAAATGTAACCCACGAGAGAATGAGATGTATACAAAGTATCAGGAATAGGATAATTGTAAGGTTTACATTTTTTTATAGTATTTTACCAAGTTTAAAAGCTATTTTACATTGAGGTGAAACATGTAACTCAGAGCAGGAAGATATAAGAATAAAGAAGAAATAAAGAAGAAAGAAGAAATTTATTGATTAGAAAATATTAAAGTACATTTTGTTCTTAAAAAGAATTAGAAATTTTAGAAAATATTTAAGTGCTATATAGATATACTTACATTTATAATACTCACTATACGATGCCTTCTTCCAGACGTCGTATAGTGCAATGTGTGGCCTACATACGTATACTAACACACGTAAAATGCTCAGATGAGAGCAATATTAGACAGTGTGCAATATAGATATACACAGAGGCTTGCTCTCCGCTTTAGCTCGGCAATGTACAGGCACACACAAAATACGATGCTTAGTAAACGAGAGACGAGAATGAGAATGTTATTCTATGTAATTTTTGTCCGCTCAAACCTGTATATTTACGTGTTTGTCTTTCTTGTAACGCATTTTCGTTCTATCGAGTTTCAAATCACAAATCACAACTGTTTTTCAGAAGTTTCACCTCAAGAACTTCATGTTGATATTAGAAAATTATTATATTACTAGCATTGGAAAACATGTATTATGTATTTATGTCTTGATTGATGTTATAATTAAATAAAACATAGTGCTTATTTAGTTTGATTTAGCGTATCTCTAACAGCTCCCGTACGATTGTCGCATAAATATGTATAAGATATAGCTGTTTTCAACTATAGCGTACCTAAATAAAATTTTAATAAGTCATACGACAAATTCTAAAACTTTTACGCAATTCTAAAAATAGTAATAAACAGTTTTAAGTCACGTTGAATACCGTTAGATATCACTAAAACCATTCTAAATATGTGGTACAGACCAAAGATAACCATAGATTTCGTAGCTCCGCGGCGTCGAGCGAGTGTCAGCCGCTCGTTTGTCACGGGTTGTCGCGATACACGGTGATTTATCCCCGGTTTAACATCACTGCCGGTATTTTGTCAGACGTGTTACAGATGAAATATACTCGGCCCTGATACGTAACTTTACGTGAAAATATTATGATCGGCGGGAAATCTTGAAACCTTAAAATCACGTGAAGCGATGACGCTAGATTTACACTTTTGTTATCGAGGTTTTAACACTTCGCATATATTTTAAATGACCTAAGATAAAATTACCGTAATCAATAATACAAGAACTAATTAAAAATTAATATACACTTTAAATGGACTTTAAGCGATTTTATTTAGTTAAACGGCTGTCTATTTAAAATTGAATACACGTAGTAAACCTCTTTTATATTAACGTGAATCGTCTGACGGAAAAAAGTTATATTTTATCTATAAAATTAATTAATAAACTATTTATTTACGACTATTTACGTGTATAAAATTAGAAATACCATTTTATAATTTTTTATATTTTCGAACTTATTTCGTTACTCACTTAAAATACCTTTAAATTTAATCGTATTAGCAACTAGAAGAGGAAATACGTTTTATATTATTATTTATCATTTGTAATAGCAGTGAAAAAAATCCTTACTAATATGGTAATACCGTATATTAGGCATTCTCCATTGAGTAACATGAAAATCATTAAAATAGATTTTAAAATTACTTTAAACTGCACTTCCGATTAAACGATAAAGTTGACATTTTCCACACATGATTAAAATCCTAATTGCAATACCACATTATGATAATGTGAAAGTGATGTGATATTGAAGGATTATTGTGTTTCTTATGTGTTTCCCAATATTTCATACAAAATCACCGAATGTTGTCTCATTTGCTTTATTGTGACATTATTCTTAGTATTATTTATTATTAGTACGTGAAAATATAACTGATAGTGGGGAATAACAACGTCAGTTGCTAAACACTCGAGTAATTATTTTTAAACGCTGTTGAAACAAAACAAACCAGGCTCAAAATAATATAGACATCGCAAATTCCCTCGCGAATAAAACCGCGAACTTGAAAATTTGTAATAAAATGATCAGTCACATAGTGAACTACACAACGGCACACAGCAAACCCATTAAGCTTAGGTTCATTCGATTCTTTGTGATGAGCTCTGTCGTTACTAGGGTCTGAGAAAGAACTTAGAAGTTAACTACTGTAGTTCTATTACTAAACTTCTTCTACCATTTTCATATAAATGGATGTTATATGAAATACGTATTGTAATGTTATTGAACATTGACGTTACATAACAAGATACAATATATGCAATTATACGTATATATTGTGAAGTGACATGAGACTTTAATGCAATGTTGGAATAATAAAATGTTTAGATTTTTTCTTTTAAATCTTTATTAAAATAACTACACCACGACATTGCTGAAATTATACAACACTCGAATAAACACGTTACTATGCAATGTAAAAATTATAACCAAGTCACGATAATGTGGTGATATACGCGCCAGTTTAATGTAACTATCTTACATAATTCGGAAGTAAACTAAAATGAAGAAAGACAATAACATATGAAACAAAATAAATAGCGAAGGTGTACGTAAAATATCCTAATCGATTATAACAAAGGCTGATAAATAATTTCAATTAAAAAAAGCCAAGACCATGTCGGATCAATTTCAGTGTAAGGTTCTGCTGTTACTATAAAGAAATGTACAACAGATGAAAAAAACTACGTTGTTACTCTTTTTTTCATGTTACCTGCTTAAGGTAGATAAGTACTTTAGTTGCCCACGATTAGAGAAACAAGTAGATATGTCGACTATTATTTTTAAAATAGTGTAAACTAAAGTGTACCAGTAAAAGAACGTATTTTCATGGCATTTGCGTTCTTTTGTTGAAAAGCACAGTTTTTCGGCAATAACTCAAAAATGATATATCCGATCTGGTTCAACATAATTTACCTTGAAAGTACTCATGAAGCGTTACATTTGTATTTTTTCATGTTTTATGATTATACGGTATAAAAATAAAGTAGGAGAGGGGAGACAATTTATGCTATTTTAGTAGCGATTATTTCCAAAATTATTCACTTAACAAAAAAATGCTTAGAAATCTTAGTGTTTTTAAAAAGAACTGTCAAAATATGCCACACGTTGATGTTTGCCATTTTTGAAGTGAAACTTCTAATGCGAGTTCAACAGGTTGCGTTAAACGTTTAACGCTACCATGGAGGGGATGAAAGTACTGTTGCGTTAAACGTTCAACGCTCTGGGAAGGGAATAGAAAAGACAGAGCGAAAGTGAATGCGTGGCACTCGAACGCATGCGCGTAGTATACCTGTTACAGACCAGCACGAGCGTTAGCAATGAGTAGCGTCCAATATTTCAACACAAGAGAGAAAGAGAGAAAGAAAGATATATGGGTGAAAGTAGGAGAGAGAAAGAGAGTGAGTCGGTAGATGTCGTCTCGCAATTGTTTTTCAATTGTAACGTGCGACGAAACCGCAATTTCTACCCTTCCTATTTACTTTCACATTACGAATTTTCACTTCTTCCGCGCGGAGGGACTCTACGCACTATTATTTTTATCTCCTGTTACATGTAGAGTGCCCACTGAAATAATTATTTTGTTATTTATCTATTAAACTAGTAGCGGTTTATACAGAACATCATATCCAAATTTCATCGATATACATCTTGTAGCTTTGAGTAAAATGCTGGACGTACGGACGGACAGATACGACGAAAATATAAGGGTCCCTCTTTTGCCATTTTGGCTCGCAAAACCAAAGCACCCTCCATAATACAATGAATTATTTGAACAAAGTTAATACGAATAAAGGTAATATTAGAGGAAGTGTTTACACCTTCTAACAGCCCTTTGCTAATTCGCAATTAAAGGTGGCCAACAAAGGAAGCGAGACTGCGATTATCGTATATCTGTTCTCGGAACGTTCCTGAGACGGACGAACGCGGGTGTTGTCTGCGGATGCCGTCGCAGCGCCGATATCGCCTCTCATTGTTTTCACACAATCGCCTTTAGCTGATCTTCTGCGGTACAGTGAGCGAAATCGTAAATTGCTTTCGGCCTTTAAAGGTGATTTTAATATTACAAAAGTGTTTTAATGGTCTATTTCTCATGTAAATCGGAATGTATAAAAACAATAGGTGGAAACATTTTTTTCATTAATTTATAGCAAATATGATACACATGTTGGCATTAATGCAAGTGAAAATATTAAATACTGGTGTAGAATAATTGACCTTCCATTATTCTACACGCCCGCCGACAATACTAAAGCTGCGGCGTACGAAAATGAAGTAAATATTTTGTTTCGTCAATGTTTTGAGATTTTTGTATGCAAGTGAAATGGTCCTGTATTTGACGAGAATGTGAAAACTTTGTCAATATTGTTTGTATGTTCGTGTTAGTCGTCCTTGGCACAGTGGTGGCTTTGCGTTAACAAGTGGGGCAAGTAGCACTAACTTTAGAACACACCATCGAAGAATATTAATTGTATATGTACTAGCTTTTGCCTGTGACTCCACCTGCATGGACTTTCAATGATATCTTTTATTTTTTACATCGATCACACTGTCAACCGTGATTCCCGATCTCGGTCCCACTCTTTGATTTCGATTTCCCTGGATATATATACCGGTTCATCTTTGCTTCGTTCACGCTAGCGAAGCTGCAAACAAAGATAGTTTCTCTATAAAATGTAGTCAATATCTTGTGGTATATAAGCTATCATACTGCGAATTTTAAGCAAAACACGTCGAGTAGTTTTTGCATGAAAGCGTAACAAACATCCATCCATAGATCCTCATGAATTTTAATGTAATATTAGTAGGATCGAATAATTGATGTTTTGTTTTGCAGTTATTATTTTGATCTACGATTTCAAGCATTTATCAATTCTAAACGAATAATTAATGTAAATACTTTTATATATTTTAAATATTATTTCGCAAGGGCTTTTTGTTGGTATACCATTTTTCTTTTAATATTGCCTCAAGACCAACGGCTGACACATAATTTTGAAGACTAACTTCACCGTTAATAACGAAAAATAAAGATTAAGTTTATAATTCAGATTTCCTTTTAGAAAAACGTATTTAGTTTTATATAAGTCCGTGTAAAGAATCTACACGACGCCATTTATTGACAATTTGTATATTTAACATACACAATAGCTGTTACACTAGTTTTAAATTATATACATTAAGGTATTGGGTCCTGTAAATAAATTAAATGATTGACACACTATTTGGAAGAGGTAATTTAGCCAGCGCAAATAGGCTGCACGACCGGTGAGATACCACACTTTCACACAATACAGACGTGAAATAATGGCTTCCACAGTTGGCTTCCGTTCAGTGAGTGAGAGTTCTTGGTGGGCCACTTCTCTCTATCATCCCACTCTCCACCATCAGATATCCTATTTCCATCCAAGAAACCAGCAACAGATTGGGGCTCTTTGGGGTTGCAAGTGTCCATGGCGGCGCTGACTACCTTCTTCTGGTGGCTCAAATGTCCGTTTGCTCTTCGAAACCGTTATTAAAAAACCCTTCCTCATGAAGGCAAGATTATTCAGATTTCCTTTATATGTTACTTGACGTTAAACATGAGTAGGTCAACCAGCAATCCTATGGTCTCATGTTAAAGTTCAACAAATTAACTCAAAATTGAAGGTAATTCCATGTTTGTCCCATTTCTGATTCTGCCCAATGAAAAAAATATAATAAATCTCGGTGATTATACTTCATACATACAAAAGACTTATTACGATTTAAATCTTTGTGATGCCATAGAATCTCATGAACTCCTTAAATCCGTCCGGTTTAACATCTCATAAATTGATTTAAAAGAAAATATCTTTCATATATTAATTAAAACCCTCCTCAGGGTTTGAAATGAATGTATAAAATAAGGCATAAATTACTAATGTTATAGTTGTTGCAAAATTTACTATAAAATCACATTATTAACGAATAGGCAAAATGTATCTTGAGAATTTCAGAAAATTATTGTCACGGTTCATTTCTTATATTTGGTAGGCATGATTTTAACTTCGTTATAAAAAGAAACATTTTCTAGTATATTTTGTAACAAATAATCCTCGCAACTATAGTAACATCCGAACAGTATCCACGTTTTCTTAAGAGCCCTCATAAGAAACAATATTATTTCCACAAAGTTTATTCTCTGCCAGATATTTTCTTAGTCACCGGGTTCAATGAACAATAATATAATGAGAAACCTTCGACGTGAGCAATAATTCCATGTCATTGCGCAATTCGTAAGATCATCCGAGTGGGTTTGCAAGCGTACAAATGCATTTAAACAAATCGAAAAATGTTAACTAACTGTGGGACAGCATTGTTCCATTATATTGTCCATAAATAATAAGTTATTAAAATTTTGTTATTATAGTTGTTCAAAACCTTATAAGTAGTCAAGTTCTACTTAATTGCCGATATATAATGTCTAAAGATAAATTCTTATTGGTGTTCATCACACCAGTGAGAAAGAAAATATACTTGACGCTAATATATTTCTGATTAATTCTATACCAATTTCGTTATGATTTAAAATAATATCATAAAATATAAAACTTATTGTATGAGATGGTCATTAAAAATAACCATCTTTTTCAAAATTGGAAATCCAGCAATCTTCAATTATACATTACTTTCAGTTTCTAAATATGGTGGAAGTAGTATCTTAATGTAAGGCATTAAATGAATGATGCAAGTATAATAAGATTTAATATCAAGCACAGTAGAGTTGTCAGACTGGGATGTGTAGCGTCATCGTAGCAAATAAACCTATTCATGGATAATATGCAAAATGTGATTTTAGGCTAAGAATGGATGAACTATTTGTCAAATGTCTCTTATACGCCAACGACCAAATAGTCATGCGCTCAGTGATGTGCGAGTTATAAGCGATGGCTATTAAAATGAACGATTCTGTTAAAGATTCTGTATAGGAGGTGCGAGAGTTGAACAAGTGAAAATTTTTATCTATTTGGCTAGTATGTTTACGAATGGCGGTAAATGTGACATGCATATCGAAAGAAGAGTCAATGCGGGATAAAGCGAATGTAGACTCGCTTGCTTATATATAGTAAAATTTACGACAAACGCATTTGACTATACATAATGGAGTTCTGAACCCTACATTTATACAGCATTGAACCCTGGGTATAGTATAAGTATCATGTAAAGTAGAATCCACATGATCTCTATATATAAATATAAATTCTACACTAATATTCTTTCCTATATTTTAGAAATTTTTGATATAGATTGTTAAAATTAGGGCATTTAATAAAATGATGAAATACATGGATTTGACTGAGTAGAATGCTAGCATCGAGTC
>BGZK01003521.1:0-23692 GCA_005406025.1 Eumeta japonica
TTTATTGTTAAACGTTTAGCATTTAGCGTTTCAAATCACATATTATGCTTAAGGAAAATAAAAGATAACAATATTGATGATGTCTGTATTGTTTTTAATATTTCTTGTTTTTAATATACTTAAGTATTTTAAATATGATTTCTTTAAATTTAACTGTATTTATAATAAATAAAATGCTTTTTATCTAACTTTTAAACGTTTATACGTTGTATGGATTTTTTAAGGCCATAAAAAACTGGCGAACAGAGTATTGCTAAGAAACAATCGAAGCATTGCACGACAGCGAGCTAAGTATTATTTAGACAGAAACTAACTATGTAATGTAATAAAAATTCTTCCCAACTTTTTGGTTAATGTACAACAACAATACTTCATAGGATTTTGGACAGTTATCACTTATTTCTGAAAATCAATAAATAGCAAAAAAATATTTACACAAAGTGACTGAAGAAATTGGCAACATTGGTAACATAGTGACATTCGGCAAACAGTTAGACGTGCACAATTTTAAATATTTGTGTAACGTCAATCGTTTCTTAGAAATCCGTCTGCCTATTTTTTAGGTTGATGATACTTCTTTCGACTGTCATTTTAAAATGCATATAAAAATAACAAGCATTCTTTTGTTGGTTATAAATAAATAATAAAGCACCACTAAATATTAGTACATTTATTTGTAAGTTGTACATATTACAAATTAAATATAATAATACATTAAATTTCTAGCAATTTATCAAAACACTTCAAAATGTTAATTTCGCTTTAATTCCTGTTATGTGTGAACTGCTTTAATTTTGAGTATTGCCATACAAGGTTATAATTTATAATTTTTATGTATACCACATTTTTAAATTTGTGTTATACAATAGTGTTACAATATTAAATAAATTGATGTAAAATTTTCGTTTCCTTTATATAAAAATTAATTTCTATATCACTTAAATTGTTTACATTTAATTGTTTAGGTATTACCGGCTCCAAATATTTGTAATGACTTTTAGATAGCTAGTAGATAGTAGTATGTATTGGTCTTACTATAAACAATCAAATTATTGAAGATAAACTTTGGACTATAAAACAACTAAGCATATTAAATTTAAAATAACACTTAAAAACAGACTACTTGAGAAAAAACAAATTGTTATAAATACGATAGGGCATGTGTAAAACACTGAGTTCGAATATCTTATCTTAAACAAATTCAATTCTATTACATATTATCGTATAATACATTATACTTATTTACGACAATTCAATTTTATCGCATAAACTATAACCGTCGCACTACTCGACAAGCCATTACTACTTTTGGAGTGTGGGTAGGTAACTATCCGGTTTCAATACATAACTGTGGGCTTAACCAAGAATTTAAGAACCTAGCTTAACCAGAACTTAGGCAATTCAACATTTTAATGTTCTTCGACATTGTAAAGGCTGCCGTATTCTTTTATGGTTATCATATTAGATACAGTTGAACCTCGATAAGTTAAAGTCCAAGGGAAACACAAAATATTTTAAGTTATAGAGGTTTTAAGTTGTCAAGGGTCTATATTAGGGATAGGTTAATATAGAGTTGGTATGTACATATGTATGTACCCTTGTTCCACCCTTTATCAGCGTATGTGAGTGTTGTTAGTTTTCTTTTTGAACTCATTTTAAGCCAGTTTTATCACACAGTAAGTAAAGCGATGTTTCCAGGACAATGATCAAAAACTTATGATCCAAGGCTTACTTATGTCTTAAGGCTAACCGCCGCAAAGCTTTACAGAATTTTGAAGAAGCAAACAATAGGTGACATATCTTGTTTACGTTAACAATTTAACTAGTGAACACGTGCAAGTAATAAATACCGAAATCTTTTTTTTTGCACACATTAACAATTTAACTAGTAAACACGTGCAAGTAATAAATACCGAAATCTTTTTTTTGCACGCATTAACAATTTAACTAGTAAACACGTGCAAGATAAATACCGAAACCTTTTGTTTTGCACACTCTTTCAAAATGACTCATTGACAAACAATTTTATGTTATAGAGGTTGTGGAAACATTTCTTTAAGTTACTGAGGGCCAATACAGAGATTACTAATTTAAGTTATAGAGGTTGCGTATTTTAAGTTATAGAGGTTTTGGGCTCTGATGGGAAGGGAACATATTATTTTTTGAAGTTATAGAGGTTTTTAAGTTACCGAGGTTTGAGTTATCGAGGTTCTACTGTATAAATATATTAACATGCTTTTTAAATTTAAATGATTCAATTTTATTCAATCGTTTAAATTGACATAGTGTCCACAATAATATTTCCCATGAACTAACAAGTTCAATTTTTTTTTATTATTTGATTGAATATTAAATTCTATTATTGTTTAAAGTTCGTTTTCAACATACATGTAGGTATTTAACTATTTAAGCAGCTTCCTAATCCGTCCAACTTATATTCTATTTGACAGATTGTATGATATTAGAAAAACTAAAACATAATTTTATTATGAAAGAAAATAATAAATGCCTTTTACCGTAAACAGAAAGTCCATTTTTGCACCCAAACTACTTTTTTGTATTCTTTATAGGTAAAAATGTGGTATAGAAAAATGTAAACAGCGATAGGGCCCGAGCCGTTCAAGAGGGTGCGAGCGTTTTGTGGTATTTTGTATCTTCAACCCCGCGGAGCTTTTATAAATTTAAATAACTTCATCAATATCTTAACGTCAATTTAAGTCACAATTAGTCGTTAATTACCAGCTTCAAGGGGGATAAATTGAAATTTAGGAATGATTAGTCTTTTTTTTTTTAGAGATTTAAGTAAATGTACCCGTAGTTTCGCTGGCGTTGACATAAAATGACTTTCTGGCAATTTTAGTCCCGATCGAGTCCTTGTTTTCGATATTCTGGTTCCACGTCCCCAAGTCCGTTCGATCCCGTTGCTGTTCTTGGATGGTCCTCTCTTGGATATTGATGGCAGTGATAAAAATCACCATTTTCAATAATATTTATACAATTATAATGACATTCGAGGACGTAATTTATCTCTGCAAAATTTTATTATAATCCGTCCAGTCGTTAGAGTGAGTGAAAAACGAATGTCCGAATGTTCGTCGGTACGAACCAAGTTACACCAAATTCTTTTCCTTTTTATTACTCGTAGGGTCCAAGTCTCCTCTTCCTAGACACACCTTGTCAGGCTCTCTACTTTTCGTAAATTGTATATCATATCACTGTTTGAAATTCAAAAATTTTATATTTGTATATTTTTTTTATGACTAACTGACCCAAATTATGGCATTTTTTTTTATTTATGTCCGTCTGCCTATCTGTATATGTTCTTTTATAACTCAAGAACGGTTTAACCGATCGTAAATAAAAATTGGTAAACAGTAAGAATAGGTGATTGTGGAAACGTAGGCTACTGTATGTCTGTACGTATCTTTTTTCATAACTTGAGAACGGTTTAGTTGACTGTCATAATATTTGTATACCGTCGAAACATGTACATACCTGCGTAAATGATAGACTACTGTCTTTGCGTCTGTTTATTTTTTGTCTCTGTTTGTATGTTATTTTATAACTTAAAAATTTGTTTTACCAATCTTGATTAAATTTGATGTACAGTTGAAATATGTTATATTTCGCGAATATAAACTACTGTCTGTCTCAGTGTTCTTTTACTACTTAAAAAAAGTTTTACGGATTTTGAATTATATTTAGAAAACCGGTGCTTAGTAAGAATATGTGATTGCGTAAATGATAGGTCTATCTGTCCGGCTGTTTGTCTGTGTATATGTTCTTTATCAAAATCGGTAGTATGACCAAAATTAGAGTCTAGATCACAACCGGAGACGAAATAATGAAAGATCAAAATTGAGTGCCGGTTCGGAATCAAAAGCGTGATTGTGATCAGAATCGTGAGTGAGACGAATTGGCATCGAAAACAGGACCGAGATCGGAACTGAGAAGAGGATAGCAATCAGATTCATGACAAAGATTGTAATCGTCGAATATATGTTATTCATTCTGTTTACGCAGGCGGGGCTGTGGGCGAAGGCTAGTATGGATATAGATTACTTGAATCAATACGGCTTGAGCACAAACACGGCCAATGGCTTGCAATGAAACCCCGACCATAAACTAAATCCGAACAAAATCGAAGGTTATAGCCAATTCTAGAAATTAAGGTAAATAATGTTCACATGTTAATTGAGTATATAAGGTTATAAATTTATTTATGTCTTCAGTGCCAACGCACGTCACGTTGCGTTGGCACTGAAGACATATGCCTGACAGGGAGTGGAGCGAAGTTAGTGGTGAGGAGATCAAAGGCAAAATTGCTGTAAACGCGACTAAATGAATTATACAGGTCAGATTATTAATAATTAACAAAAGTTATTTATTTTTCTGGTTATGCTTGTTGTTGATTATTGTAAATAAATACAATATAACGGACAAAAGTGGAATGGTACTGTCCATTTACATACTTTATATTGGACCAATTGTCTATAAAGCATAGAAAATAACCGAATAAATAACTGCAGTACTCAATATACTTTTGAAGTCTCAATGCTAATAAGAAATGAAGTATATCTAATAAAATTCGACCCTATTTTTTACTTTACATGTTTTTAGAAAGTACTCCATTTAGTGTCTCTTCACCCTTTCCATAGTATATTTTCATTTCTTTCAATATTTTCTTAATAAATGTGCGCACCCAACCACATATATACAGATCTTATTCTCTCTTATCTTGATATAAATATTCACTCTAGTAAACAAAACATATCATTGCTTATTCGAGTGGAGCGAACACTTTTATGTATAATTATATTAAAAATACCTTTAAAGAAAAAATTATACACCAAAAAATTGTTTTACAGATATACAATAGGTTTCTTAAATGTTGATAAGTATTTAATATTTATAATCATATAATACTTTGACATATTTACGCATATTAAATTATCTCAATTTGCGTTTTCATACATTTTAATTTTAATGAGTCCTAAACATTCATCTAAAATAATTAAATTATGTTCATGCAGTCTGAATGCGCCGGGAAGTTTTATTCTGTTTTTTTTTATTTCCTTGTACATAAAGTAGATTGAATAGAAATGTACTTATAGAATATTAAAAAAAAATTAATGCAAGATAATAATGTTTTTTAAAGCTGGCAAGAATTTAAATGTCAAAATATTGAAAATGACAAAAGTGTGACAAAAGTTAATGGAATGGATGTTTATTAGATTGTCTTCATTTAAAATAATTTTGATGTGATAAATAAGGCCTTATAATGACCTCTACGTCTCACATACATTGCCGCTTGTGCGCCGAACTCAAACCCAGTGAAAAGCTTTTAGATTTGGTGAACGACGCCAACAAATGCATTGATATTCTTGAAAAATTATCGTATTTAAATGCGATATATGTTGATTTAACTGATGATACAATACCCAAAACTATTTGCTTTGTCTGCTGCGAACAATTGGAGAAAGCTTACGACTTCCTATATAAAGTACAGAAAGCTCAAACAGTATTAAAAAATATATTTAACAAGGAAGACCTGAAATCAGATAGTTCATGCGACGAAAGAGATTCTAGGATCTCGCCGGAACCAGAGAATATAACTTCGGAGAAAAGTACACCTTTGAATGTTAAAAACTTAAATAATGATAGTAATATAGGCTTTTCACAGCTGGACATCAAGAATGAACCTAAAGAAGAAAATGAGATTGTTCCAAATTCTGAAACTCTTAATCTTCCATCAAAAAACGTAAGTCAGAACTTAGACGTACATGAAATCCTCAATGCATCCATATTTGAGAACAGTATTGAAGGCGATTCAGAAAACATAGTGTGGTATGGAAAAGAATTAACTAATGATAAAAATTTGTGGAAAGATTATACTTGGTTGTGTTCTCATTGCAAAATGGAATTCGGAGATTTGTATGTATTGAGGTCGCATACGAAAGAAGTTCATAAAAAATGTTGTGCATTCGCTTGCGCAGATTGTTTTGTCAAGCAGGACAGTTTCAAGGATTTTATTGATCATGTTCGAAAACATAGGAAAATTTTAAGGTGACAACATTTGAAATTTCTTTTTAACATTTCATGTATTAACTGCACCAGTGCACTAAACTACTCTTTAAATTTATGATTTTGGTAATTCTTTTTAGAATAATACTGTCATTATGAATTATATTTTTTAGGGCTTCATAAGGTTAATAAATATGTATTTTGGACAGTTTTTTATTTTGTGTATGACATGGAATGTAAACTAAAAACAAAAAACCAAGAGTTAATTTGGTTCTCATAATTAAGATTCTGTCCTAATATGTATATATTAATCTTAAATATTGTATTAGAAGTAAACATCTATTTTTGTGTAAAATATTTTTCTCTGCAACTACTGCACTGTCAAAAAAATGTGTTCTTTTCTGATTACTATTATTACCTACTAATGCTTTTAAAATTTAAATATTAGCTATTGGTATCGGTATTTAGGTATGGAGTCATATATTAATTAGAAAACTGCAGGTTTTTTTAAAGTAACTGTTTAAAAAACAAGGAGATTAGAGAGTGAATGATCATTTTTGGCAAAGTTTGAGCAGTATCATTAAAACTACTGGAACAGTGAATATAAAAAAAATGTTTTGTTATAATTCTTGGAGGTAGCACTTTCAAACCATGCATTAACCTTTTGAGCATGCAATTTTAATACCACTTCCTACTGTCCCGAGCATGGCTTATCTATATGTGTCAATGCAATGCACACCCTAACTAAAAACTTTGTAAAATTTATTGAAATGCTGATATTTATCATGTTACTGTATTTTTTTCTCGATTTACATTTAGATTCTTATTATAGATTAAAAACCCTTATATTTTAATGGGAATATAATAGGAATTTTGTGCAAACCAACTAGAACCACATAAGTTAAATCTCACTGCATATTAATGCATACACTACTGCATGCACAATAAATACGCTAACTCTTTGCAAAAGCTAGATAACTCTGTCGTAACATTATTATAGGTTTGATAAATTTACTTAACTGTAGTAGAACTACATACTTTATGTAAAAATGAACAAGACATGACCACGAAAATCTTTAATGGCACGCTACATTTCTTTGCCAACTGTTATAAGCCCATTGTGATTGTAGCTGTGCTCAGCTAACAACAAATGCAAAAGATAAACTAGGAATAAAGTTAATATTCCTTTTTTGTATGAGTGATTTTATCAAGAAATACTCGCAGAAATTCTTTCCAGCTGTCACTGCAAACAACAATGACCAATTCGTCCTTGACCACATTCAAAACTCATATTTATTTTTATAAATATGTAATAATTTCACAATAAAATTAAACTGGGATAAAACTATTATCACAGTTCATCACTACAAATTATTTAAAATTTAATAAATTAGGTAATTAATATATGAAATCAACATGTAAAATACCCGAACAATTTCTGTGAAATTCTATTCAAATCCAATTCATATTCAACCCGACAAGGAAACTTTAGGCACATTTTTCACATAATTACTTTTGAGAAACACTATAAAAGTATATACTTTACTGTGCTATAAAATATTCTGCATATTTTGATATATATATATATATATATATATATATAAAAGAAAACACTCACGATTACTTTTTTAAAGTAGATTATTATAAACAGAGATATCGACAAACCGGCTATGACAGCGCCATCGCAAAGTGAACTGAACGATTACTCAACTTTGTAAATACATAGTAATTGCCTAAAGAATATAATTCAATTTCATATAACAAACAAATATAATCTAGAAATTGAAAATGAATTTTTAAGTGCGAGGAAGTAGAGAAGTAAACAATGCAGCCTTGAATGAGACCGCGGAAACCATATGTGCTCAAAACGTTAATGAAATAAAAATACCCTCATTTTAATTTTATTTTCCAAATGATTGACTAACAATACATGCATATACCATCAACACAACATCTTGTTATAATTTCCAATTCCTATTTTATTATTATGTAGACAGACTGTACAGACATAAGAGTGACCTGGATTCCAATTTTTAATTTTAAAGTACAGAATCCCAACAACTTGTCTAAAATATTTATAACTAGGTTTCGGAAACGGTAGGAGCTTAGAATTTTATATTCAATTATATATTATATTTGTGTTTCTGTTTAGTGCAATAATAAGTTTGTATACTGATTTTCAGACACTGCTGTCCATATTGTGATCACGTTACGGAAAGTTTAAGCGCCACAAACAAACATTTATCAGAACATTTTCAAAATCGTGAATGTGCCTGCAAATTGTGTGGGGAAATATTCATAAATTCTGATGCTTTAGAAAAACACACCCTTCAATATACCAACCTAAAGCCTACAAGAAAACCTCGAAGGAAACGCGGAACCCCTATCACAACAGAAGATCTGACATGCAAATTATGTAATAAGGTTTACAAGAATTTAAACAGCCTACGAGACCATTCAAAATTACATACATCCGATAGAAAAAGAAATTACACTTGTGATCGTTGTGGTAAAGCTTTTTTCCAGAAAGGCACTTTGATGTCTCATATAATGGCCCATGAAAAAGTGAAGCCCCACATATGCAAGATATGCAATAAATCATTCCTTTTCCCAAATATGCTGCGGAGGCATGTAGAAATGCACACAGGAATAAAGCCATATTCTTGCGAGCAATGTGGTCGTTGTTTCCGATTATTATATCAATTGAAAGCTCACAAAATAATACACACCGATAGAATGCCTTATGCATGCCAGTATTGTAACAAGTTATTCAGATTTAAGCAGATCATGAAGAATCATGAATTACAGCATACTGGAGCTAAACCTTACATATGTCAAATATGTCCCATGGAGTTTACGAACTGGTCCAACTATAACAAACACATGAAGAGGAGACATGGCACCGATACGTCAAAAAAGAAAATAACTCCTGAAGGAGTGATACCAGTAAATCCGGAGACGGGACAACTTGTCGAAATTAAGGATTCAATTGAAACTGAAGAATGGAGAAGTAAAATAATGATCCCCTGTAAAAGAGGAAAAAAGAAAATGATAAAGCAAGAGAATGTTACCAGCTAACGCCTTATATTACAATGTTTTAAAAATTTTATAAGGATCAAATTATTAATAATACTTTAGGTGATAGTCAGATCGTTAATTATAAAATTGATACTACAGTGTGTAGATTGTTCAGGATAGAGTAAATCTAGACAAAGAAAGACTTAAAGCTTCTTCCACAATCTCCTTTTAAACTCACTTTTAGCTTAAACTCACTTTCAAAAGTGACCCTTCACACATTCCATGACCTTTTTTTTATTGGTCACCACATCCCTAAAAGTATCTATATATAAAAGATGGTCAAAGTGACTTTTATTGTCCTAAAAGTAACTTATGAATATGGCAGATTATGTATTATCTGCTTTCGACTTTAGATACTGGAATAGGTGATCCGTTTCAACAGTTTTGAATAATCTTTGAAACAAATATGCAAGTAAAATAATGAATCTAGAATTCATGTATCGAGTTAAATAACTGAGTATCAAGCAATTGTTTAATGTATTGACAACAAACTTAAAAAAGCATTGAAGTCTGTCTATATTTCTACCCACGTTTTTTTTTACCAAAACCTATGTGGGTTTTCTTTGCTCTCCTAATTATATGTACATAATGATATATCAAGTAACACTGATTGATAAAAATTAGAGAGTTACCTTTTTATGCCACTAAAGAATATGGAAGGTTTTACAATAGAATTACAATCTAGATTCAACAATATTGACAGTTATATTTATATATTGTTATATACAACACAATAAATACAATTTTATTACATGTCTTCTATTGATTCTAAATTGATTATTATTTATTATCAATAAAAGTAATTTTGTGTTAAAATATACAAATAAATATAATTTATAATCTTTCATTGTAAGCATTAATATTATTAGACAATAATCAAGCTCTGACATTTAGTCAATTATTAGCAATGACAAGTAAGCTATTTAAAAAATGCACTGTTGTCACTTTTTTACATTTAAATTAAAATTCTACCATAAGATAAAACTTAAATTTGTTTGCACAAAATATAGTTAAAACTATTTTTAAGTGACTCATCTATAAGTGGCTTTTTGTTAAAAGTTGGCCAAAAAGAAGATTGTGGAAGTGGCCCGTAATGATTTAATAATTGGCTTAGGTGTTGTTCATTGTATTAGGAGTAAGATAGGAGCAGTTGTTTGTTTTGAAACAGAATAAATAAAATTTAATTGTTCATTAGAATTTTGGAAATCGAGTAAGCTCTAATTATTATACATAGTCTTTTTTTTATCAATATGTTAATTTCAAACTTCCATTCCGATTTCAAAGGAATAGGGAGTTGATTGATATTGAAAATTTATTTGTTGATGAAATATGTAAGTATTATGTTAACTATACTTTAAGGGAAAGTGAAATCAAAATTGATTTAAAAAACAATTGTAAGTCATCAAAGATTCATTGCTATCTCTTTTTGTCAAAAGAAACAAGTATGCGAGCCACCAGAGAGTAGGTAGTGACCGCAGCCGATGACGTTTCCAACCACCAGAGTCACGAGTGCGTTGCTGGTCTCTAGAGTAGGAGTAGGATATCTGATGGAGGGGGAGAGGAACATCGGAACTCTCACTCATGGGATGAAATGCAACTGTAGAAGTTGCTATTTCATGTCACTATTCTGCGAGAGTGTAGTATTTTATTAGTCAAATCAGTAACAATAACATAATAGATCACTGGCACCCTCTCTGTATAATTAGCAATTCAAAACCGACATTTTTCAGTTATTTTTATATTTTCTAAAAATAATTTTATTATATGTTTCCTTAAAAAGCTTTAAACACAGTAATTAAAAAATTGTAACTCATCCTATTATCATAGAAAAAAAAAAAACCTACCAAGAGCATGTCGGTCCATGCTCAGAGTGGGGTTCCGATGCCGTTACTACAAAGAAATTTACTACAGATGAAAAAACTACTTTGTTACGGTTTGTTCCATGTTTCCCGCACAGAATAGGTACAAGCACTTTAGTTGCCTATAACTAGAAAAATAAGGTATGTCGACTATTACTCTTAAACTAGTGTATATAAAATGCACCAGCAAAAGAGCAAATTTTTATGGCTCTTATTTTGTTAGAAGCGCAGTTTTTCGAAAATAATTCAATGACGTATAATTCAACATTATATTTCATCATTTTTATTGAAAATATTAAGTGTTACCTATTATTTTTTAAATATTTTCTGGACATATAATTTAAAAAATAGAAGGGGAGACAATTTATGTTACGTTTGTAGTGATTAATTATTTCCGAAAATATTCAAATCAAAAAAATTGCTTAGATACTTTAAAATGTTGTAAAAGAACTGTTGAGTACGTGCCACACATGTTTGCTGGATAAAATTTGTTTCAGATTTTACGTGTATGGAGTAGAAATATTTGTTTTTATTATTTGACTACCAAACTAAGTAGCAGCGTATACAAGACACCTGTAATGTCTTATACTATAATGTTTTTGTACCCCCAATTTTTGTGTTTTGAGTAAAATGCCTGTGACATACGGAAAGACGAATGAACGGACAGACAGACATAATGAAACTGTAAGGGTTTCGTTTTTGCCATTTTCGCTCGGAACCCTAAAAATTGTATACTTAATAGAAATATAATAATTTAAAAAATTGATACAAAGAAATATCATTTATATTATTATAAAAGTACCGACTAAAAATTATATCAAGTCCTGCAAATTTATAGCTAACAAAATTTGAATAGTAAAATACTTGTGTTCTATTTCAAATTTGGCCAAGTCCAAAAAATAAATTTATAATAAACCAGACTTTTTTAAATGACATATTATAGTTTGTGCAATCTAAGTATTTTTTTTTGTATTCAAGTATACAGAGCAGGGCATATTGACGCATTTGTTTCACAAATTTTCGCGGTATATATTTTTTTTTTATATGTTGGAGTTTCGTTTGGTTCAAATCACTTAGTTATAACTAACTTATATATACATTACTTGTACTGTTGATTACGATCTGATTGAGAAGTTAATATTTCTCTCTTGATGGCATATGTGTGCAGAGAGCATATTGTTTTAAAGCATAAGAAACATATTAAAAAATAAATTATTCACATTTTGAATCCATTATATTGTTAGACTGTTAAAGCAATAACAAATGAAAAATTATCATTGATAGTTTTTAAAGTATACAATTTAGTTGGGGGAAAAACCTAGATTTTCAAAAACTTACATTTTAGAAATTTATAACTGTTAAAGATGTAGAGGTATAGTTAAGGGATATTAAGATCTTTTTTATTCCAAACGACCGATTCAAATGAAACGAAACAAAATTTAACCCCAAAAACCCTGATGAAAAGCAAATTACGCATACGTACACACACAGATAACAACATAAAAACAAATTAATATGGCCGCTATAGAAATAAAAAAAGAATGATTGATTTTTTTTATGGTTATCAAACATTGTATGGAAATAACATTGAATATCATTCTTGCAATCAGTTAGTGACTGCACTAATTTTCATCAAGATCAGTCAAACCGTTCTTTAGGTATAAAAGAAGCAGTAGCCTATCATTTGCTCTTACTGTAAACCAATTTTCATCATGGTCAATTAAACAGTTCTGAAGTTATAAAAGGATATACATACAGACAGTAGCCTATTATTTGCACAATCACATGTTCTACCTGAACTCCACTTTTCATTGTGATCTGTGAAATGGTTCTTAAGTTTAAAAATAACATACAGAGAGACAAAGTAGCCTATAATTTTCGCAATCACATGTTTTGACTCAACATCAATTTTCATCAAGATCGATCAAGCCATTCTTAAGTTATAAAAGAACATATATACAGACAGGCAGAGAGACAAACAGTAGCCTACCATTTTCGCAATCACATGTTATGACTGTAAACCAATTTCATCAAGATTAGTCAAACCTTTCTTGAATGTTAAAAAAAAACAGACAGAAAACACTATCCTTTTCGCAATCATATGTTTTTACTGTATACCAATTTTCATCACGATCCATCAAACCATTCTTAAGTTATAAAAAGACAGACAAACAGATTGATAGACATACGCTTATCACGTGCGTAATCACAGGTTCTTATAGTAGGTATATTCATTTTCATCAAGATTCGTCAAGCCGTTCTTGAGTTATAAAATTTATATAGTATTTTTTTGTTCTAAAATAATAGATACTAAAGATTCGACGGAACTTTATACATTTTGATTTGTTAGGTGACCATTGTATTGAACACAACTATTGGTCATTTTGGTCACATACTGGTCTATGATTAGCTCAAAGTTTTGCTTTGTAAGTGCAAGCAGACATAATAATATTTATTTTTCGTATTTAAAAATATGATTAATTTCGACAATTTCACATGGGCAGCGTATTTATTGGGTTGATCTGGATGAATAGCTATTCTATTGTTATTGTATTGTAAATGTGAAATTTTTTATGCTTTGATGGTTGTTATTCAATCAGGCCTTAATGGCCGAATAGAATTATCGGACACTATACAGTAATATAGTTCATACATCAGAATAGCATTTAGGCTATAATTTGTGAAGATACTAGTTTTTTCTCGCGTCTTTGCTTGCGTGAATGTGGATTCTTTATTTATGCCAATGGGTTGTTTGCAACAACAACGTCCAAGATATTCAAATTCGGTGTCGGAAACGCGAGCAGGGCCGGGATTAGAACCAAGAAAGAAAATGTGATCGTTTCATAACAAGCATATTGATAACAATACGTGGCGTTTTCGATGCGAAAATATGGGTTTTTTGTGGTACGAAATAGACAGAGATTGTGACTGCGATCGTGGTCGATGACGTCATCGATCTATGTTAAAAATGACGGGACCCGCGACACGTTTACGCGTCCAGAGCCGAGAGTGATTCGTGTATACCTTGAAAAGAAACGGAATCAAGGTAGCGACCAGAGTTGGAATCAAAAGCGGGTATAATATCGGGATCGGTAGAAATGAATGATCGAAAGATTTGATGTTCACGCGGTCGGTACCGATGGCAAAAGCGGTGTGGACATAAGAGCTACATAATTTATAATAGTAACTCGAACAGTAAAAATAAATAGTATTGAAGTTGGTCAGATTTGAAATATAAAGCACATTTTTATTAAATTTATATCTGCATATAAAGCATAAGAGTTGTATTTTTACTCATTTATATTTTCTTTGTATCTTTTTTTTTTAATCAATTTTTAGACTAATTATCCAATAAATACAAAATAGATAAACATGTTTTTCAGAGTAAATATATAAAGTATTTTATTTACTAATGTTATAAATATGTGAAATAAAAAATTAAATGTGCTGCTAACTTTTCTGTTAGTTTGTTGCTCCAAGAATAATATTTTAAAAATGTTTTGTAAATATTATTTTTAAAGTAACATTGAATTTATGTATAAGAAAATAGAGAATAGCGATAATCCGCCAGTTAGCCATGCACTGAAAATGAGTTCCTAGGTTGTAGGTCTGGTATCAAGCTTTTTTTTGTAATATCAATTTATTATGCATAATACTAGCTTACCTCCTGCGACTTCACCCGCATGGACGTAGAATATATTTTTTCATTTATACTGAACGATCTTGCTGTCAATCCTAATCCCGTTCCGGTCCACAATTCTGGTCTGGGTACTGTTCCTTATTCCAAATCCGGGAACGCTCTTGATTCTAATCCGGGACTTGCATTTAATTTCGGTCCCGGATTAGAATCATGAACGCAACCGGAATTGAATTGCCCTGGTGTCGACTCTAGATTCTACTCCCGATTTTTCTTACAACCTTGATACCGTTAGCAGTCTCGATTCCGGTTTGTGCGAAGTTGGGATAAATGTTGGTGTCGAAATAAAATATTGACTACCTATATTACTCGGGGATAGTGAAGCTTTCTATGAGTGTAACAATTTTTTAAAGCGCAATAGCGCAAACAAGTACGGACTAAGTTGGAGACAAATACAAAAAATAATACATGAAAATCTTTACCATGAAAAAATAGTTAAATGTGTCAAGATTAGCAATGATCGGTCAAAAACTGTTTGATTTTAAGTATATACAAACATCCATTTTATATATATAAAGATATTGTATGGTAATTTATTAGATATATATAAATATACCATTTATTTTAATGATGAAGAAAAATATAGTAGGTGAAGTTGCATATAGAGGAAATTTAAAAAAAAAACCTTCCAAAATGCATCGGGCCCACTTAGGCACTTATTAATTTGCATACGGTGCATGTATACTTATAATATGTATAATTTTGCTCGGAAATAAATCACGTCATTTTATTCGGAAATGTTAATAAATATTGGTATAAAGATATTGCTTGTTATTTTTATTCGGTTATTTTTTTGTATATTATCAAATTATCATTACAGACATTCATTCCTCGCTCTATGCTTTAGAACGCGGTTAGTTATTTTGTGGTACTTTGACTATCAAACTGTTGTGTTATAACCAATTAACAAGGCATACCTGCAAGCTCGACTGGGTGAAACGTAAGATTTCAGGAAAGCAGGTGTACGTTCAGGAGCACTGAGATACAATATGTCACTACAGAACCGCTTTAACGATTAGTTGTTCGCATTTGACTTGATGACGCACTGATCGCAGATACAAAATTGACTCGTCAGCGTTCGAATTTAGATATATATATGTCCTTGTGATGACTCCATGGGTGACCTACCGAGACCAAGCTCTTCCAAACATCCATATCTTTGGAAGAGCTTGGTTTTCGAAGAAGAAGCCGGATCCGAGTCCATGCAGATTCCGTTTCTTCGATAGACGACTGCAACGAAAATGACATCGGTCGATTTATTGGACAAGCACCGAGTTATTGACCGAAAAAAAAAGGGATCGCCCGAAAACTGCTGGTCCCCTTCTAGAGAGAATTTAATCATTCATGGTTGGAAACTTGGTTGGCCTGTTCCAGGCGACAAAAAAGAGCCTTTTGTATATATTGTGCGTTGTTCCATCCAAATTCTTTTAGAGACGAATTGGGGACATTTACCGTCAGGCCATTTTGTAAGTTCAAATGTATTCACGAGTAGTGCAAAAAACACGTGGAAACCCACTTATATAAAGCGGCGCTGGAAGCTGTTAAATAATTTCTCGAAAGTTTGCCTGTAGATTTTGCAACTAAACAAATAGATGTTATAATTTTTCGGTTTTCTTCAATAACTTCCTTAACGAAGAAAATTGAAAAATTGTAACATCTATTTCCTGAATTGCGTTTTGCGGGTCGCACTACTTAGCTCTGGGAAATAAAAATTATGGCAAAGTTATTCTCGAGGACATGTACAAGCTACGAATTGATACTGGAGATTTAGTTATAAAAAAACATTTCGAGAATTGACAAATTAATGCAAATTATCCATCGGTTGATATTCAATATGAAGCTATTGAGGCAGATATTAAAAAAAAAATAAAAGAAGTAGAAGCCTTTTTTTCTCCCCTCTTACGGCGAGGAGGAGGTAAAAATGCATAATGCACGCCTGCGCCCCCGTGCACACGGGTAGTGTGGGGCCGAAACCCACTAAAAACTTCCCCCTGAAGTTGGAATAATTTGGTCGGCTATGCTACATAGCTGGACTTCTGTAATAGTGTCACCGAACGCGGCCGGAAGACACGCGGGGGTGTCGACGGCGCGTGACATGCCCTATGGGCGATTCCTTATGGGATTGCCTCGGCATAGGAGTCACTGGATACCGACACGGGTCGGGTCTATTTCATTTATCCGGTGCGGAAGCGGCCGGGTGGAGTAGGAGAGCAGTGGCGGCGCTACACCACTCGTGGACGTCGGCGACATCAGGTTTGCGAAGCCTCTTTTTAATAACTTGTAGGCAAAACTTTTTTGTTTGCGAGGCCCCTTCAGGCGCGAGGCCGTCGGCGGTCGCCGACGCCTAGCGCCGCCACTGTAGGGGAGCTATGGTCTAATATCTAACTAGTAGAGGAGTACCTACGCTTAATCAGTCATGTGTATCGTAGACTTCCATGTGATTATCTACTGCCGATGTAAGAGCGTCAGGTGGATCGGTAAGTACATTCCCTGGCCTACGGATAAAATGATGATGGTGAGGTGGTTCGTAATCAGCTGCGGACCAAAGGAGTGCATTGGGATGAGATCCCGCGATGTCGGAAAATCGCTTGGATGCGTCCTTCATGAATTATATGGTTGGGAGTTCTAAATCCCTGTAAAGTATTGAGTTACGGACGCATCAGTGTGCATCTGTAAAGCCCCTATAGAATTTATTCTCAACAACTTGGAGCGTATCCAGTACTTTCGGGGCGGTGTGAACGAAGACCGGAGACGAGTATTTCAACACCATCCATATGCACATTTTATAAATACTGCGCTTATTGCGGCAAGATAGTTTGCTATTTTTACCAAGTATGGCTCCGAGCCGCGCTCGGTAGAAAATTGCAGTTTTTCTAATGCGCTCGATGTGATCTTTAAAATGAAGATTTTTATCGAGCGTGACTCTTTGGTATTTGTAATTAAACTGCCACGGAATGTTCGCGTTCGACATTCCGAGATGGGGAGTGTCTAAGTCGACAATTTGTCGACTTCTACGCTTACTATACTTAAATTGTATAGCAGCTGACTTTTCTGGATTGACCTCGATCCTCCAGATGCGGAACCATTGACTCAGCTCATCAATGGCCCTCTGGAGGCGGAGGAGTGTAGGTTTATTGAGCCTAAAACGAAAGTAAAGCGCGGTATCATCCGCGAATAACGCGAGTTGGACGCCTGATGATGAACGCGGAATGTCGTTAGTGTACGCGGAGTACAGTAGGGGAGAGAAGGAAGAGCTTTGAGGAACTCCTTCTTTAATATGTCGTCTAGTCGAGTGAGTGCGCTCGTATCTAAGGTATTACAGCTGCTGTGCTATGGACAGTGTCGTACCAGTGCTGGTCGTGGTGGCGTTTGCCGGCGGGCCGCCTAGAGCTGGCGACCCATGTGGAAATAGTTCACATGTGGTTGACCGGTTGACCACGAGATCATCCCCTAAACTTCCCGCTATTTAACTTCTAAATATGACTCTTGTGCATTTTAAGCTCAAAAATTGTAATGCGCTTTTTTGTTTTTGAAAACAGTGTTTACTAGTTAATTAAATTGTGGAATTCGATGATGTTTTAGTACAAAAATGATGTATCTTTTGAAGGCTTCTGAGGGCCCTTAAATTCATAATTCCACCTGGGCCCCTCAAGCCCAGTCCGACCCTGGCTATGGATGATATGAATGAGACGATCTGGTACTTTGAGAGCGTGAAGCTTACAAATTAGGCCCACGTGCCATGCCCTATCGAAGGCCTTAGCTACGTCAAACAAGACATCTACGGTTTTTTGCTTTGATTTAAAGCCCTCCGAGATATACTTTACTAAGCGGAGGACTTGCTGGAGACATGAATGCACTGGGTGGATACCGAACTGTTCATTAATGATAAGGCCTTCCTGAGTAGGTGATCGCTTAAGCGAGTTTTGAGAATTCTCTTGAAAAGTTTACCCAGACCGCTCAGGAGGCTGATCGGTCTGTAACTGGCAGGGAGGTTGCGAGGCTCCCCTCGTTTATGGATGCCTATTACCTCCGCCTCTTTTCGGAGGAGGAAAATAGCAATTTTTTAGGCACACATTAAATATCGCAACCAGTAAGCCCAATAGAGGCAAAGAAAAGCATTTGATTGCTTTATTACTAATACCATTGAGGCACGGTGCCTTTTTGGTTTTGAGAGATTTCACCAGCGTTTGGACTTCGCTGAGCGAGACGGGAGACAGATTGTCTTTGGGTTCGAGGGAGGTTTTGTTCTGGACCTCTTCTTCGATGTGTTAAATATGAGCAATGTTTGTGGAGAGAAGCGGTAGAGCATTGGGATTCGATACTACCATATGAAACCGCTGTCTTTGCCATCTAGAACAGCGGAATTATCGGTTTTCAGAGGAAATTATAAGGATATACATGTTTAAGTGCTTTGATGACCTTCAAAACGCTGTGTGACAGTGTAATTTCCTCCATGGTCGCTCAGTTCTCATTTCGGACTCCTTCAACACAAACCATCACTCGGCGTTGGTGGCTTGCGCCCGGATCTGTGTGTTCTGCAGTAGGGTATGCACGCTCGCGCGGTGCGAGCTACGTTTTGCTGCCAACGATTCAGGAACGTCGGCCGGGAGCCTCCTGCGATCTGAACGCCGATTACTCCGTCTCTACTCCGGTACCTTCCTAACGTGGTTGGTAAGAGCACTTATGGCAGAGTCTATTTCGTCAGTTGTACTAATATCGTCGGGAATATTATTAAGGGATGAAGTGTCGATTTTCTAAAGCGCGGTCGACACTCTTTTCCAATCAGTGATTTTTAGGGTAGGATTAGGACTCCCGCCATCGTGCGGCAGGGCCGTTTTATCCATTAGGCACTGTAGGCAACTGCCTGGGGCCCCGCCACGTTCAGGGGCCCTGTGCTACAGGAAAAAATGGACAATGCTTCTTACAGTAAAATTTAATTTGAAATTTCAATGACAATTGTCTTGCTGTGTACATTACATCGACGCTATTTTGGTACATTTGGAACGGATTCCAAATTAGATATTAATATTATGGTAATTCATAACGCAGTAATATAATCGCAAGCAATTTTATCGCGGTAATTTTAACGCCGACTAATCAGATGACTATACGGCCAGAGCAGTTTTTTAACACAACACGCTTGAAAACGCGCAAAACTCTACGTTGTGAATGCACACTTACTGTACTGTACCATAGATATGTATATTCTATGGCAAGCTACTTTCATAAGGTTGGCAGTACTGGTTCATTCGCGACGAGGGAATTCCCCGATTCGTTAAATACATACGTTGTATTGTGTTATAGACAATATTTTCGAAACATTTTTAATTTGTTCGTTCAATTTTCACTTCGTGCAATTTGTTTGCGAGTTTACGGATGTGAATAAAAGAGAGTTTTACAGTTTGTGTTTCAAAACTTACGAATTTAGAGCAAAGTATTAGATATTTATTTATAAAGACTAGAAGTGCTTCGGGCTTCGAGAAAATCGGTGAAACGACGAGTGAAAATCAGTGTAGTGTAAACTAAAGTTTCATAAACTGAAGTTAAAATTACTATACGTAAGTTTTATTATTTTTACATATTTTATTACCTGATACCTAACTTGACAAATGTGAAGTGCCGTTTTATTATTCAATTAGATATTTTATTTAATTTTAACGTTATCAAATATTTTCACTTCGGGAGATTAGTTTGGGTGTTTATTATTAAGCAGGAAACCCAATATGTTTGAGCTGCTAAGGTGAAAATTTCATTTCTGTTTTAAACCGAAAGATTCTTTCTTTCAGGAACAAAATGTCGGAGGTACCCGTAAAGAAAAAAACCAAAGTGGTTCAGAAAAACGTAAAAGCGGCAAGAGCAACAAAATAAGCAATGAACAATTAAAGAAAACAAAACCTTTTCAAACTCGGATTTAGTTGCGAATCAAAGGAACATCAACTTCATGACTCTCTTAGTACGTCTTCTGCCAGCCACACGATGGCAGCAGACCCAGTAGAGGTTCCTTGCGAGCCTTTTGAACAGATTGGCCAGGATCAAGAAACACCTACGTTAGTCGGTGCAGAGGAAAGTGAGGCCGAGACAGAGGTCATACATCAAAACGTAGTTCATCTAGGGGTAGAATACCAGAATGACATTGGCTTATGGCAAAATATTACCAACGAAATGCAAGATTTTTGGTGTACTAGAGACCCTAACGAATGTCAACACTTTGAGTGTGATTTTTCTGCTTCAAACCGACAGTACGAACAGTAAAGATTTTTCTCAGTCTATGTTTTTCGGAAACACATAAGTGGTGGTAAAATCAAACGGGAGTGGCTCATGTATTCTCCGTCTACTGGAAAAGTATACTGTTTTCCATGTATCCTTTGGTGAAGCACAAAACCGATCACACTTTCAAACTGGATTTTCTGATTGGAAAATGCGTTGCTGAATTCAATCGCATGAGAATAATGCAACTCACCGAGTATGTGTACAGACACTGATTAGTAGACGACGCATTCACGGACGAATCGATACTTCTTTGGAGATTACATTTAACAAAGAAAGAGAATATTGGAAGAAAGTTTTAGAAAGAATTGTCTCAGTGATAAAATTTTATCATCCCGTGGATTAGCATTTCGTGGTGACAATGAAATTCTCGGTTCTCAACATAATGGCAACTATTTGGGAATTTTAGAGTTAATCGCAGAGTACGATCCGTTTCTTAGTTCGCATTTAGCAAAATATGGTAATGAAGGCAAAGGGAAACAATCGTATTTGTCTGCAACGATTTGCGAGGAACTTATTGAAATATTGGGAAATAAGGTTTTAAAATATATTGTTAATGAAATCATTGAAGCCAAATACTTCTCAATAAGTGTCGATTCGACACCAGATATATCACACACTGATCAGTTGACTGTAGTGCTGAGATATGTTACGTCGAATGGAGAAGTGGCTGAACGTTTTCTTAAATTTCTTCTCATACAGAACCACAAAGGGAAGAACTAGCCACCGAGATATTAAATTTTTAAGCCAATATAACATTGATGTAAGAAATTTGAGAGGTCAGTCTTACGATAATGCGTCGAATATGTCTGGTTGTTACAATGGTCTCCAGGCGCATATTAAGAGAATAAATCACCTCACACTACGTTCCCTGTGCAGCGCACTCACTGAATGGTTGGAGTACGTGCAGCGGAAAGCTGCGTTGGAGCAATCTCATTCTTCAGTTTGTACAGGCACTATACAACTTTTTTCGGCATCAACTCATCGGTGGGCAATTATGCTCAAACATCTTGAAAAAGGTGATGAACGTAAGCAAGATTCGTCATTGGTTCTGAAAAGTATCCGATACAAGATGGTGTGCAAGGGCTGATGCTACTAAGGCTTTGGCAAATGGTTACAACAGTTTTCAGAAAGCTTTGCAGTCTATTGCTGGCGATGAGACTCAGACATCACAAGCGATTCACGAAGCCAAATGTCTATTGAATGACTTGGGAAAAATGAAAATGCTGTAATGGCCGTATTCTGGGCTGCCATACTAGATCGGATCAATGGTGTCAGCATATCTTTACAAAAGAAAACAATTGAACTTCGAACGGCAGTCGATCTTTTAAATCCCTTAGATTTTTAATTTCACAGAGAAATTATTTGACGACTACGAGACTAAGGCAAATGAAACTGATACTCAATACAGTGATGAGAATCAGCGTGTGCGAAAAGGAAAAGACATCACGATGACGGAGCTGCAGAAGAAGTTGTGTTCAGAGGAAAAGAGAAGTTAAAAGTTGATACATATTTGCCAGTACTAGACATGCTGTGTACAGAACTGTCGCGGCGCCTAGAAGCTTACCGGGAAATAAATAATCTGTTTGGGTTTCTAACAGATTTCTCGACAAAATCCGATGAAATTAGACAGGCTTGTACAAAGTTTAAGGAACATTATTTCGAGGACATTGAGCCTGAGTTTATAGATGAAATGGTGCAATATAAATACTTCATCTTACAATTAGAAGACGCCGGAAAAAAATTATGCCTGCCGAGTCTTACAAACTGATTATTGGTAACATGGCACAGTCAACTTTCCCGAATGTAATGACAGCTTTGCAAATATATAGAAGTCTAATGATTACAAACGCCACTGGTGAACAAACTTTCCAAATTGAAATTAATTAAAACTGTCTTCGTTCAACGATGTCTCAAAACCGTTTAAATTCATTGTAATGGCAATTGAAAATGATGTATTGGAAAAGGTTAACTTTCAGGATGTCTTGAACGATTTTGTATCAAAAAAGTTAGAAGAGTTAATATTTAAGCATAATATATGAAATATTTTATTTTAAAAATGCATAGACATTCTTTTCATTTGATTCAATATTTTTATTGAATAATGTGATGATATACCTATGTAGTAAAACCAGCGTAATTATGAATAAATTTGTGTTGTGTTAGCGAAAAATATATTAGGAAGTTAGAAGAGGGTAGGGGGGCCCCGAGACGAGCATTGCCTAGGGGCCTCGACCTGCATAACCCGGCCCTGTCGTGAGGTCCCATTTTCAGCAAGACCGGCCGGTGATCAGAAAGAAGACAGTGAAAGTGTCTCGATACAATTTAAATTTAATGCGGCTTCTTTAGTTGGAGCGATGTCTAGGGTAGAGGATCTATTGATTGCGATATCGGGATAGTATGTCGACGTAGAGAGCACGATAATTTCAAATTCGAGTCTTTCTTCGTATTGAGTGAGTTTGTCTCCATTGTGATTAGTATTTGGACAACGCCTCCCGGGGCTTTTACAATTAAAATCACCGAAAAGAATGACGGCATCCCCTAGGGCAAGAAAGACTCTGAGGTCGCGCCAGAGCAACTTTTTAGGAGACGGGAGGTAGACCGAGACTGTAGCTGTCTGTAGCTGTAGGAGACAACCCGTAGCTGCCATAATAATGAGAGGTGGATTGATAATAAGGCAATAGTGTAAGGAGTGCTTGTAATACACTGCGGTACCACCCCCTTTCCTCTAGTGTACGTCCTGTCCGTTCGTAATTGAGCGTAGCCT
>BGZK01003522.1:0-23679 GCA_005406025.1 Eumeta japonica
TTATTTCGACAAATGTAACTTTGTTAAATGCGGTGATAATTTGCAATGCATAATAAAAAATCACCCTTATTTGGCTTGTTTGTTTTTATTGTAATATTTTTTTAAAAGAATTTAGCTTTGCATATGTTCTCATTAAATTCGTTTTCCTTTTTACTTCGGAAAAATCCTTGTAAACCTTTCATATGGCTAGAAATATTGCATTAAATTCCGCATTGACGATTTAAAAAATTTCTTTGAACATCCATGGTCAAAATTTTCATGGAAAAGTCTATTTGCAAGTATTCAAAGGGATTTGATAAATCAGGGGTCGAATCGTTACATCCGTGAACGTACATTTTATCGTGTAAGTACATAACGTAATGTAATTCCACACAATCCTTACAATGGGTTATCAACCAAACATAGTAAGAATGTGACTTTCGATTGAGGTTAATCAAAGCTAGTTCAATATTTGTAAGCTTCAGCAATAACAGCTGTCAACATTCGCAGAGTTGTATTAGAAAGATTTAAAATATCAAGTTGATCCCCACAAAGTATTTTAAATTAATTATTAGCATAAAAAGTTACATATCAACAGCATTCAAACGTTCGAAAGGCTTATTTTCCATCTCAGAATAAAAATATACATTCGAAAAGTTCAATAAAATAGTTTCAATTATATGTATGTATGTTGGTCTATCCCTCTATTTTCCAACATTTTCTTTTTGTATTCCATTAAGCCAGTTTACCATCTCTAAGCCACTATAAAGACCATCATAAAAAAGGAGACACGAGACAAATGGCAACAAAACAGCCTTATTTAAAGTGTGCATACACATAAAAATATAACACTTTTTCTTTCCTAATATCCTTTTTTAGAATAATAATATAAAAAAAGAAAGCCAGAACATAATCTAAAAGTCGATTCTGCACAACTGCTGCCACAAACAACTACTGATTATTACTACTGTTGGAAAAATGGTGTCATTAAGCTCCGTTGAATATTAAATTCACGCACCACAAAACTTGTTAAAAATTCTACCAGGAAACCAAACACATTTGCGCTTAAACATTTAATAAAATAAGACAACAAAATTCAAATGTGTTGAAAAATAAAACATCTTAATAGAGATTTCTGCAAGAATTTTTACATTAAAATCAAGGAGAAATAAAAATGTGTGTAAAAGACTTTATGACCATAAAATCTTGCCAAAGAGTTTCTTATAAGAACACAAAAAAAGTATCCACTCTCTAAATCAAACTCTCATTTTAAAAGCTAACAAGCGTAAAATTAAAGTCAAAACTATACAAACTGGTCATGAAATAAAATTTATTCAAATGCCAACAGTATGACCCAATACGAAATTAGTTGTACACAGTTATTTCAATATTAATTTTTGCTTGCAACCACGGTTGCCAGATGTGATGATTTATCATCATATTAAACAATTTAGTCCAAAATTTTTCGTACAAATGACTAATTTAATTTTAAAAATATACCAAGCGTAAATATTTTGTATTTCTATACGTTACGCAGCACAAAACCTTTTTGACAAACGAAATGCATTTTGTTATTTTCATGTAAAATTAGTCCTGTGTAACTGCAACCGATATACATACGTTTACACAATATATAAAACAATTATCAATAGAGACTGTCATGTGGCTCATTGATCACATGATTTGTTTGGGAGTTGCAGCCTGCATAATACGACGTTGGTGGCAGTGCAATTCCATATCGAGCTGAACCGCTACTACGACGATGCACTGCATACATCCAATCTAGTCAGAACAAAGTTTTTGAGTCACACTGTATCCCGAATTAAGGTTTTGGCTAGTCTTTCAAATTTAAAGAAAAATATTACGGTATTCATATTATTTATAAAATATGAAGACTAATATGCAAATTTTGTATAGATATTTATATGAATAACGTCATAACGACTCTTTTCACGATTTTGTTTTTTGCCAAGATAAAAACGACGTTATTCTTACACAACCTTAGGAAATAAACGTCTATCTCACGAATTTATTTTAGCCTTTTTTTTTGAAAATAAACAGTTCGTTAATAAGAAAGGCAAATTATCGCCTGACTTACAGTAGTAACGAGAGTACTCTATACATGCGTGTATGGAATACTCTATAAGTAGCTGATATGTGTGAAATAAAAATACTTTGATTTACATTACGATGTCCTACGACTAGACCACATAACATTGGTGTGCTCCCAAAATTATTCCCTGGAGTACTCTATTATAAATTCTACTTTTGAAAGTAATCTATTTTACTACTTAAAGGATTACCAATGTGTACTACTTTTGAAAGTACTTTTTCCACTACTCAATGGAGTACCCACAAAGGCTACTATTAAAATTATCATTATGGAGCATTATTATTGCTCCATAGAGCACCCACAGAAGCTAGTCTCAAAACTGCTCTATTTCATTTCACTAAATTTATATAAAACATTTTAAACATAACCACCAACATCGAAAGTTTTATAGTGTTGCCAAGACGTTGTAAAAAAACCTTAAGTACAACGAAATGGTCTATGCCTCACATTACATAGGAGTACTCCCAAAAAGTACCCCTTTAGACCATGTAATCCAATAATTATTTGTAGGATATTACAAAAATTTTTTAAACCATTAAAATAATTGAGAGCAAATGTTATCGAACTGAATCAATTCTTGGTTATAAAACTTTACCAGAAACACAAAAAGTCCATGGCTTTTTTTTGTGGATTCAAGTTCCACACATATGTTAACAGCATTTTTTGTAGCGAAGAATACGATTTCGTAAATGTTTGACGTATAAGCGAAATATACCAAAGTTGCATACCACGATCAAGTCACATACAATTTATTACGGGTCGTGCGTTAACTGGCTCGTGGCAAGAAAGCTTTGTCGTTTCCTATAAACTGGCTGAACAAATTTACACTGAGAAAGATAATGGACAGCTCACTCGGATATACGGCTGCATATAAAATATGTGTTTGTTGTGTTGGGTAGTGTTACCTCTTCTGAGAAGTACAGGGAAAGTAAATTTCTCTGAAACACTGTTTGAGAAGATGGAAATGGAATATTTTCCCAAAATTATTATTGCTTGATTATAATAATTTATATCCCTGATGAGACTGATAAGAAATGTCGAAAAAAAATTGCATCAGTTACCCCCCGGGAATAATGATAATGTAAAAATAGTTTCAAAAATATATTTTTTAACATTTTTGCCACGCCTACAATTACCGCTCTTACAGTATTTTATTCGCAGTGGAACGTTTTGTATACCGCTGTTCATTTCTATGTAAGAGCTACATTTTTGCATTTAATATTTTTTTTTACTACCACAGGTTTTATCGAAACGACGTGGCTATAGTGTGAGTACCAACCGACTCATGACTAGAATTCCGCGTAGTAGTAAAAAAACTATAAAAGGCAGGAATGTAGCTCTTACATAGCCCTGAACAACAGCATACAAATCTTTAAAATCGAACTGAAAATGGCGACACAAGTGAACAAAATACCAAAAATATTTTTAAAAGTGTTTTTACTATATCTTCAATCCTAGGGGTGACTGAATCAACTTATTCTTTTGTATGGCAGGCGAACCACTCTAATGTATAAGAAGTGCATAGCAGGGAGTCGAACTTGGTTCTATGAAACTATGGAATGAAATAAAAAAAACAAACTTTTCCTTTTCATAAAAACTTTGACAACGAAAATATTTTTTCTCTTAATAACTTCATAGAACGAAAATCGACCCCATGACCCATGACATGGGCTAATGAATTCCTTCTCTTCAGTGTAACCTAACCTTCATATATCCATCCTTAAATTTCCTATGAGACACTCAACATTGTAACAAATAATCATAAAAATTTTTTTAAAAGAAGAGAAAAATACTGCTACCAAAGAACTAAATAAAGTGCAGACTTAGTCACGCATTTAGTTGTGCTGATAAATTTCCTTTTCAAGCACACACATTCACACAATCCCATACAAAATACTTTCTATTCTTTTTTAAGTTTTTTTCATACTCATCATTCTGGAAGGAAAATATCCTGCAGAGTTGGTAACAAGCGGCAGGCAAGAAATTGAGTAAAAACTTAAAATAATGCAGTTTAAGTATTCTTTGCAGTTGAATTTGGTTGAAAGAAAAAATGAAATAAAATTTAATCCTTTGTTTGTAAAACTTATTTCTACGCTTAGCAAGTACATTCATTCATTCGTTCATATGACTTCATCGTAGCCGCCTTTTATTTCTACTTCCATTCAAAACTCCTGCACGAATACCAACCAACAAGACTGTTTCTATTTGGTTGTGTTGTAGTGCTGTGTTCTCTTGAAAGCAAAATAAGAAGAAGAGGAACTGTTTCGGTCATCATTTGCTGGAATCCATAAGGAACCATATGATACGACGAACTATAAAGTGTAAGGAAACTTAAAAGCAAGAATTATGGTTGTGTAAATTCAAAATCAACACGCATGCAATTTATTTTTAGTTCATCATTTCTGCTTCGGTTTTGTTTTTGTTTGCTGTTTGTTTTGTGGTGTCGGTAAAGGAAATATTTTCGTATAATGTGCGTTTGTGTTTCTGTAACATTTCACTTAAATGCCTGAAATTGCGTTTGAAGCCCACCACCCGCCCATCGTCTACATCGCTTACATTGTGGTTGAGTCTGTTGATGCTTTTGTGTCTTTGCTCTCCCATATGCAATATGCATACATTGCCTGTGTAATGGAATATCTATGTATGTTTGTATGTATGTGTGCATGTGTTTGCGAGCAAAGTGAGTATTGCACATAAAAGAAATAATGATGTTGCTGCTTGTTGGTTTGTGTTTGGTGTTGTTGCTGGTTTCTTCTGGTAACTGGGTCAAAGTAATCATATATTATTGAATTAAAAACATTGAAAGTCTCCTCCTCGGTGACAGGAAAATTTATTTATGTGAGCATAAGCATAAAGAGAGGGTATCCACAATAAAATTCGAAAAGTTTTTATGTTTTATACTAAAGCCAGTATAACTGTGCATAAACAAACTTACATTACATTACCTACATAAATATTGAATGCACTTGTTTTCCTTAGAACAACTACTTTGCATTTAAAAGTTTAAGAAAACTCTGCGCTGAATTTAATGCAGTTATTTGTTGACTCAAGTCAGCAGTTTTAAACGAGAATTATTGATAATCAAACAAATTGCTATACTGCGACCATTAATTTGAATTTCGAACTGATAAAGGTGTTTTAGTTTTTATATTTAGTCAGTAGATCGCTTGAGTTCTTACGGTGGCACAGTGGGGCCAAACGAAAAAAAGGGTAATAAATCTGTATTTTGAAACGTGCAATCTGATCCTAGACTAATGTATAAAAGAATCATAGAGGGGACTTGGGCTTTTAACTTGAACCACCCTGTTAATTACATGGTGACCTACAGGGTGTCAAAGCTGACTACTTCGGGTATTAAAAACTTGTTAGTATCATAACTTTTGTAAATATTTTCCGACTGAAGTTGATTTGCATTTTTGAGGAAAAATTACAATTTTATATAGATTAATAAAATGATACTAAAAATAGTGACAGGTCGACTGTATGGCCGCTGATACCGCTCCGTCCTTTCTTCGTCACAAACGAACTCAAAATATCTAATTTGGTTGTCATATAGAAATTTATTTCGCCAACGCCATAGATAAAGATACTCTCGCTTATTACAGAAGGTGACGCCATTCACATGAAGTCGACTGAAACACTGATGCTCAAAACTCGATTTTCTAAAAGATATGTATACCGCTCCTCAGAGAATTAAAAGCCTTTGCAAAACCAATATGCTGTCAAAGCTTAAAAATAAAGCAAATGTTTTGATGCCGAGCAGATATGACAACAATGTCGGCATCCGTTGTCACATGAAGTCGACACGAAAACTGAGGCACAAAACTAGTTTTGAGAAAACCCAAAGTTTTACTTAATAAAGACTTGTTATATTTATCGTCAAAGAAAATTAATAGGCTCTTGCAAAACTAATATATTGCTGTCAAAACTATTAAGAAAGTGCAAATTTTTGATGTCGAACAGATGTGACAGCAACGTCGTCATCCGTAATAAGGGGGAATATTAAGTCAATCTTAAAAATTAAATCTTAGGCAATTTTATTGAAATTTATTATTAGGTCAAAAGACCTTCTAGTCGAAATGTCGGTGGCACATAGACATGCTGAAAGACTAGGCAAAAACAACTAAAAGGTCTTTTGACCTAATATTAAATCTTAAAAGCTAACTCTTAATCTTTCATAATAAAAAATTTTAAAAGAAAGATTTGTCATACACATAATAACAATTAAACACATTTGAACATACATAAGCCATAAAAGAGGCTATGAACTGGTGCCTCCATAAAATCATAGTAATTTTAATCTCTTGGTCAATTAAAATATTTATTTAATTAGATGAACACGAATTAATACTCTTTAATTGAAATTAATTTTAGTAGAATTAATTCAGAAATCGGTTTCAATCGATTAAAAATGCAAGGCAAATTGTATACAGTGCAACTTCGACAATCCGGACACATATAGTTTTAGGCTCGTTTGAATTACCGAGTTGTCCGGACTTTATCATGGCAAAATATTGAAGCAACCTAAGTGAATTAAACATATGTTTTGTACTACGATTTATTAAAAAACATAAAATTATTATATTATCAAAATTAAATGCACGTGTACTATGATTTATTAAAAAACGTAGTTAGTTTCTGCTGACTAGCTTTTTTAAGATGGCTGATTTGTGTTTTTTGCTTCAGTTTCCTTAACAATAAAATAACCTGTATATCCAAAATATTTACCTCAGCCCACTGCATTCAAACTGAGAATGCTATCTATGCATCTGCATTAGAGATCTTTGTTTTTGAATCCTCTACTACAAAGTCGTCTCAGAACTGTAGGCAGCATTGATGAATCGTTGTATTATTTCTTCATCGAAAAAATCTTGCCAATTGGAAAGTGAAATAATGAATCCAAACTGAACTAATAAAACTGCAAAACGTAAATCAAAGAATGAATAGCAAAACATGCGAGTTAAAAACGGGAAATCCCCGGGTTTTCATTTTTGTTCTTGCATTAAAAAATAGTTTCCGAATTGTAGAGGTAAAAACTTTAAATTGTCCGAAATTTAGAAGCGTCCAAATTATTGGAGTGACCGGACTGCCGCATGTCCGAACTTTCGAAGTTGTACTGTACTATTATAAAAGTATTCAATTGCTTCGGTGGCTGAGTGAGTACGTACCAGACTAAGAATCACGAGCGGGTAGGTTCAATCCCTAACGTCGGCTTTGTTTTTGAAAAAAAAGCTATGTTATTTACTTTCAATCAAAATTTAAAATAGCAATGTTATAACAACAACAAAGTAAATGATATAATTTATTTTATACATTTTTTTTTGTAAATGTGTCAATTCAGATTGATTAGTTCTATTCACAATCTTGTGCATTTATGATTGCAAAATTATGCTATTGCAAATATTTTCTATCCACTGTGAATGGCCGCTCTTGTTTTAGTTTGCTCTACATGTTGCAGAAGTCATAAGTCTCTCTATTTCTCTCTTGTTCTCAGCTGTTGATTTGCAATCAAGTGTTGCATGTAAAAACTATTAGGTTTTGGTATTGCATATATATACAAGAGTAACAATTGCACTGTTACGAATTTTGTTAGTGTACACCAAGAGAAAAAACGTGCTAAAATCAAAATTTTACGCTTGACATCAAGAATAACAGTTTCAAAGTCTGTCAATCGCAAAAGAATGAAAATCTTGAATTTTTAAGATTGCGTTTAAGATTGTAAATCTTAAATTAATTCTAAGACCGTATTCAAGATTGTGTTCTTAAAAAATCTTAATTGACGAGTACATTCTTAAAATTTATAAATACATACTCAATATTAAGATTATATTCCTGATTATAAGTATGCGTTCTCACGGTTAAGATCAAGTGCTTAAATTTAAGAATATCATGTTAAAATCAAGATTGTTCTTGTTTTTAATAATTTTATGCTTGAATTCAAGCACGTCAATCATACTGGTCAAAATTTCTAAAATTTATAATCAAGAATTTTGTGTAAAATTACTGTAGAGTAAACAAATGCTAAACTGCTTTGCAAATGCACGATGCAATACATTTGCACAAGATTGTAAATACGACTAATGATTTATTTGTAGTTTTTTTAAGCAATGAAGTGGAATATCTTCAGCTGATATCATCAGATTGTCCATCAAACATGGAAAATAATTTGAATGGGTGTACCACTATGAATGCAAAAATAATTAAAATGATTGAAAGAATAGATCGCGGTTTGTCGCCAATAACTTTTATTAGTTTCAACTTTCGTTAGAATCTTCTGTCTCTACCTTAACAGAATTTTGTACAAGTCATTTGTAAATTTTTGTTTTTAATTCAAATTATATCTGGCTGTTACAGTTTAAAAAATCATTTCAATGTACAAACATGACAAATTAAACTTAATTTTATTTAAATTCGATTTATAAAATGCCTTGTTTCGTTTGTTTGCTAAGTGAGTAATTTAAATTATCAAAGCAATAAATATATAAACAGGGAATACTCTTCTTGTGGCATCTATAGAAGCAACAGAGTTTCCTACAACAATTAATTCTTCTTAGAAAAAAAAGTTTTTCGAAAGGCAAAAGGATATTCATGAGGAAATTCACACAAACGAGTACATTGAATTTCTGTTTTATTTATTTTATCGAGCCATTTGAGAATTTATGCCGTGCCAGATACATACAACCATATGTATTTGAAATCATTAAGGTGGCCTCCCTTCCATCCCTCCCTTTCGTAGTATCAATCGCAGACACACATACGGATAAATATAGTACTATGAATGTTTGTCTGATCTATTTAATTGTTTCTAGGTAAAATAATTTTATTTTGCTTTCTTTGTAGCAACACATGTTGCGTTTCCTTGCTGCTTTTTTTATGTGTAATAGTTTTGGTTGCAGTTTAGCTAAGAAATTTTTAAAACAGAAGGCACTACGATTATTCATTAACGTACCTCATGATGATGCTTTCGTATGTCCTGAGTGTTTACGTGTGCAGGTATGCCCTTTTCCATATACACACATGTATGTATGAATGTATGTGTGTTACTAATTGAATAGAAATGTGAATTTGTATTTGTATTGATGATGATTGTTGCGTGGCTGACTGGCTCGTGTTGATAATAACACGGTGCTACAGTAAAAAATACTTCATAGCGTAGATTCTAGACCAAATTGACGTTTCTTAAAACTACGATTACACCCTTCAAAATTGAAAGTTACCACAAAATACGATGCTTTGTAGGGCTTCTCTGAGGGAAATGCATTTTCAACATTGTGAGATTACAATTAAGGTTCCCATTTCAATTCTTTAAAATTGGCAATTATTAAAAAAATTGCCTGAAGAAAGTAAAAATAATTACCTTCACAATTTTGTAAATGGCATTGCATCATTGCATAAAACTAGGCATTTATATACTCTACGTTAACAAAATACATAGCAATGGAATTGCTACTCTTATGTAGTTCCTATATGCAACACTTGGATTGCAAAGCAGTAGCTGATGACAAGAGAGAATTGCAGAATCATGACTTCTTCAGCACCAAAGTAAGAACGGGCATTCACAGTCGCTTGCAAATATTTGTAATTTCATATTATTTTTTCACCTTCGACATGTTCTCATCCACTATTTAATGTGAAGGTGTCTTTAAACCCATTTTTATTTCAAAGTACGTTTTATAGCAAGTGCACTAACCTCTTTATCATAGTGCTAATTGGGACGATAGGCCAACATGTATAATCACATTTTTGAAAAAGCGGATGCGGTTGGCATGTTTCAGGTTACCGTAAAGGGGTTATTAATGTACTGAATAGCCATAACAATATTTTTTCGGTGATTTCTAAAATACGCTGCATCAACGTTAATTTTTTTGTGAAGTAATACTATTTTTGATTCTCAAATTACGGTGATTTGCAGAACAGCCCTCATAATCCATTTTCTTTCTACTCAACACAGTCTTAAAAACAGTATTTTACCGATGCATTTTAATTTTGATGTAATGGATTTTTAAAAAATAACAAAATGATCTACTTCTATTATTCTCGGTACATTATGTTATATCTAAAGGTTTTTTAAACTTTTTTTCTATTTTGTAGCAGAGTGTAATTGTGTCGTCTCTATTAAAAACCGATTAACTTTGTCTTGTGCCCTTGTCTCTTATATTTATTTTTATATGTATTATTTTTCAACAATGACGCATTTCAAGAAAGAAAAAGGAACCAATTTTTATTGTGCCCCATCTGTTTTAGTTTTCTATGTATGTAGTGTGTATATATTAATTTCTTGAACACGTACATACTAATGTATATGTATGTATGTGTTACTTGTTTGATCCTTGTAAGATTCTAAATTAAACTGCGTGTTAAATGTATGTACTTCTGTTTGTTAAACATGCATGAATTCATGTATTTCTTATTTATTTATTTTTTTTTTCACTCTCAAGAATCTACAGCAACTGTCAAACAATTCATTCAGCTGTCGTTTGACGGTCTGTCGTGCAGTGTGTATTGGTTTTACTTCAAACACTTTGACTTAATAAATAAATGCCTAACAGGTGCTAACAAACATTGTTTTTTAACATTTTACGTTTTTTTTCTTTGTTTGTCTGTTCTGCATTTCTAATTTTCTGTTGTTTCTTTTCATTCTTTTTCCACTTTGTATTAAGAACCATCTGTCTCTTTTGTTTTTTGCATTAAAATATTTTATAGTCCCTAGGTTTGATCGATCTTTACCATTCACATAAATTTGTTCTTTATCCCATAGTTTAATAAAAGGTTTCTGTTTCTACGTACATATCTATTTTTTTATGCTACACATCTGTAAAGGTGTACATCTGCACACTCTTACAAACGTTTCTATACATTACATATGTATATGATATACTTATACATAATGGTTTATAAAAAAAGTTATTAAAATAAGCTAAAATGATTAACATTTTAAAGTGCATCTTTGTATTGGCGTGGTGGAATAGTAAATCGGTCGTATTACGTTATGTTTTAATTTGTATCGTTGCTTAATTTTAAACTTCCATTCTTCAAATATATGGAACCGAAGTATAGACGTTATTGAAAGAGCAGTTTTGCCAGTTTTAAAAGAAAAAGATATCATCTAACGAATTGAAAACTATAAAGATAGAATAATAGCAACTTTGCAGAGATGGGCAGGCCAAACCTTTGTCGCAAATGTCATTGATTGATGTAGGTTTCTTTTAAAATAATAAACTATTTTGCAATATCACTATTTTCTTTAAATTTATATGTTATTTTTATGACAAGAGTTGACACTTGAAGTAGGCTTATCAAATTGACACAAATATTTTGTGCTTTGATCTTTTTTTTTTTGTGAATATTTGGCATAATTAAAATTGATAAACTATTTATTAAAAATAATATGCTGTAGTTGAATTGCAGCAGATGTTTATTTCTGTATAACTGGAAGGAACTATGGGCGGAATAAATTAAAAAATTTATTAGCAACAATTTGGTTTTAATTGTTAGAGAGTCAATACAAATTTATTAATGAAAAAATTGGGTGCATCGGTATAGGTAAAAATCTTTGACGAAACAATCCCCCTTATTCCATTTGTTGTCATCGACATTAAAAAATATGCACTTGTTCAACCGTTTCGGCAGTTATCTAGTGATTTGAAAGCGTTTATTAATTTCCTGGAACGCTAAATATAACAATATAAAAAAGTAATCCTAGCAAATATTCATAAGTTTCTGGGGTCGATGACGATGGCGACAATTGGAATAAGGGGAAATGTTATCGTCCGCTTTCTATTAAAAGTCGCTTGTGAACACAAGTCTCAGTTCACAGCAAAACTATCAAACATGGTGGTTGCTGTATTATGTATGATATAGGGTTGTTTTTCTCATCAAGGTGTAGGTCCCATAATTTTGGACGAAAACCACCATGGATGCAATGCAAATGTGAGAAGTTTCTCGATACGAGAAAACTGCAAAGCAGAATTCTTGTTATTCAAGAATTTACCAGTTGATATATTAAAGCTGCGTATAAATAATTTTATTTGATAAGAAATTATATATCAATTTGGTACGTATACGCATAGATGAACGTATGTTTTTTTTCTTATAAACTTGTACTCAGTTTGGCATCTTTAGTTACCAGTAACCTTCCCAAAAGCCTTGAAAGTTTCTATTTATAGTTGTAAAGAGACAATTTCGTTGTTTACTTTATTTTTTTTTAACATACATAAATGGAAAATGTATATAATTTGAATTAAATCAGGCCTAGTAATTTTAATATTATATGAAATTTCCACAATTTTTAAAATTGTTTAAAAATAAACTTAAAATTTTATTATAGCTAAAACTTTGCAAAGTATTTATCCAATTCACAAACCACAATATGTCGCAGGCGCCGTCTAATCGTATAATTATGAGGGCATTGTATTTTGTTTTGATAATTTTATGCAAAAGTAGGGCTTTAATCATGCAAGGTGAATTTTGAGTTGGAAAAATGAATTGATGCTGACTTTTTTCTTAACAATTTTAAGCTTATTAATTTATTATTAATTTTTCGAACTTCCATTTTAATTTTAAATTATTTTGAATTTTTTAATCGGCTCGAGTTCTGAGTTTTCCTTCAATTAAGAAGAACTTTTGTGATAAATTATGGTGATTGATGCTTTCTTAAAAAAGACGAGAAAGTAAATCTGAATTTTCTCTAGACCTTTTCTAAACGTCTTCATTTGTTACGCCAGTCAGTAAGTTCTATGGCTTTTAGACTTATAAAAAATAGAAATATCCTCTTTTATTTGCTTAATAAAAGTTATTTCTATCTTTAAATGATATCACTCAGTTTGTGTTTTTCTTTTGTTGAACCAAAACATCCTTTCATACATTTAACACACATCCTTTTTTTCATTTTGCGTGTCTTTGCAGTCATCATCTCACACTGGTATAATTTATCTTCCTTTTATATACATATGCACATACATACATACACTTCCAGACATATACATATACACATGTACATGCGTGTAGTTTTCAGTGCAATTTCAATAACTAGTTCTATCTTATGATAAGTTCTTGTAAAATCAGTAATTCACTCATTAAATTTTTCTTAAATACACACACACTCACATACATACATATGTACATCTGATTTATGTAAACCATAAATGCGTGTTAACATTAAACATGTTTTTCTTTTCCAAATACATTTAGTTTCATTTAACTTTATTTTCGTACATATGGATTATTTTGCCGTCACAAAGTCGTAGTTTAGTTTTAAGTATTCTTGTTGGAATTTCAAATTATTTACGTTCATTCTTTACATACATACATATGTATGTACATATGTAGATTTTAAGGACTATAATACATATATAACGTAAACGGTTAAGAGAGTTTTTATGTATTTATTTTGTTGCGATTTACTTCTCAATCTCGTGTTCTATTTTTCGTCAAAATCTCTTCACCCATTTATACTCTGTATCAGTGTTGCCAAATGAGCAGATTTAGCTGCATTTTGCAAAATTTGTAGTTGTAGTTTTTACATACATATAATGATCATAAAGAGCAGGCTTTTAAAGTTGCAAATTTTGGATGATTATAAGTTGACTCAATTTCTTATATTTTAAAGCTTGAATAAATCGAACTCTGAGCGGATTATGTACATATATATCTTAAAACAATTTGTTTATACAGACCCGTATTAAAGTATCAGAAAGAAGAATTTGAGGTATGAACCATAAAATGTTGTGTGCTGATTAGGCACGGAAAAGTTAAATTGTCCTGGCAAATTTGTAAAAATCTGTGCAACACGAAGTAATTAACGTCTCAACTACGCTTATATATTTAATTGATGTCAAGTGTAGTGTCAAATTATTTTAACCAAAATTGCATATGGCCATTTCATATCATATTATAGTTTCCATACCTGGTTCAAGAATTTAAGCAATTTTAATTATTAACATTTATAGCTAAAGCAACGAGATAATAAAATTTGATCGTTCTTTTTAACGATGGGTTATACGACTGAGTTTCCGAATTGAAGCAATTATTTACATCTAAATTATTACAGAAGACGGCGTCGTTGTCGACATAAAAATAAAACACTCAAGTACATACTGACCCTTGAAAAGATAATTATTTCTTTGACACATTTATCAGCCTAGGTAATTATTAAACCCTATCAAAAATATATGTATGTATATTATTTCCAAAATTATTAAAATGTAACAATATGTGACTTTAATAAAAGAAAATTACATAGGGTTTATTAAGTTCTTGTTTGACTAACTTCGATGGAATATTTACTTATTAAACATTGTATAGTTTTTATGAATAAGCCCTTAAATTTAATATGGTGTGCTATATGTTCATACAGAAATACGAGTACATAAAATATGTACACATTAAAGACGTGCTTTTGTGTAGCAGTGAGTACTGCTCAAATCAATGTAACATGCTAATATTCATTATTCTTTGTTCAAATAACAGCAAAAATATATGCACTGTTTTGCAAGGAGAACAAAATTCCTTTGTTACTATTACTTTGCGCAGTGTTAATGGATAAGTATTCTACGTTAGACGTTAAGTGTATTCAGTGTGTATCAAGGAATTCATACAAGGTGCTCGCATCCGGATTCGTCGTAAACATCCAATGTAATTTGTTGTTGCGAAAATTTTTCAACGTAAAATTTAAATTCGTTTAGGTGACTGCGTGTTTGCATTTACAATTGTGTTGAGAAACAAAAAAAAATTTATAGCAAAATACATAATTTACAAATTATGTATAAAAGTACCTCTAGATTCTAATGTATAAAAAGTTCGCACAACACCTTTATTTTTAACAAAATATTTACATCAAAAATGGCGCGAAAATGTTTGTAAACAAAGCAAAGAATTTTGACAGCAAAATTAAAAAAGCCGTAAGAAGAAGCCATTCACCTGGGCTGACAAGATCACATTGTATGAAAAAATATAAATTCATACATGCTTTACTTCGTAAGCACGCCGACACACACACACATACATATGTATATTTTCGCCCCAATCTCTTTCGGTCTACTATAATCTGCTAAAAAGTTTGACAGTGATAACTGTAAAATAAATATTGTAAGTCGCAAAATTGTGATTATGTTATGAATTCAGAAATTTTATGTTTTAAATATATCCATGCACGTGTTTAGTACACATATTATTAATCCCCTTATTCCAATTGTCGTCATCGACATCAAAAAATATGCACTTGTTCAACTGCTTTGCGAATAATCGAATGATATTAAAAGGGCTTATTAATTCCCTTGGACGTTAAATAAAAAAAATCTATAAAAAAAAAAGAATTAATTGCTTTCCAAATACCAGAAAATACTCATCAGCTTCTGGTGTCGACCACGATGACGACAATTGGAATAAGGGTGATTATATATGTGCTTATGTACTTATATACCTACGTACATAAAAAATATGGCAACGCTGCTTTATATGCATACACATTCCTTCATGTTGTTCTCTATATTCTCTTTTGAGGTTATTTTTAAAGAGAGTTTCACTAATAGAAAATGACATGAACATAAATACATTTATACAGACATACATACATATGTATATAAAATAATTTCATTTATATTAAATAAACCATAATTTATTAACCAGGTTTATTGATGCAGGAAAAAAGTTCAAATATCTTCTTTTCTGAATTTTATTCACAATACCACTTTAAGAACGCACAACGGCTATCTACAAGCTCCTCTAATTAAAAATTTATTTCTTGAGCTGAAGAATCTCATACTATATCCTTAAAATTATTTTAAAAAATTCTTATGCATATATTTGATGTATGTAAGTATAAACCATTTTTTATATTTAAGATCAAAAGAGCTTTACAGTTGCTTTCTGTCAAAGTGTCAATAAGAAATTTTTTAATATTTAAAATTCTTTGCTCATTGATACTTTAATATGTAATTGGTGGGGATATATGTACATAAATACTATTGCACACAATTTATTTTCAAATATTGTTGTTGTTGTCTCAAATGTAATTGTGCGAACGAAACAGGCAGTTATACTTTTCATTCATTCTATTTCCGTGTACGAGTATAAGATTGATAGACATCATCATAAGACACGTACCACTAAACCATGACTGCAGTTGGATGGTGACCCTTTCTACCCATATGATTAACTTAAATGCTTCCTAGGACGATCGTGCATAGATTCTATTATTTTGTATGTTAAATTTTTCTTGCACCATGAAAAGCTTTTCATCTGTACAGAACATTTTTCTGTGCAAGCGAACTTCACCAAAAGACGTTTGTCTTTTTACTCTATTTTGTTTTATCTGTCGTCAACAAATCTCCTGTGTGGCATTTGAAAGCCCTAACAATTTGATTCATTGGCTTCTGTGTGATATTTTTCTCACGGATAAAGATTTGCTGTTTCTGAAGTAGATTTCTGCTGGATTTTTACTAGACCGATCAGTTTTTCATATATTTGAGAATCTCTTGTTTGCTATTGAATAAAATGTATCAACATTTTTATGATGCCGTTTGATAGTAAGTATTTATTCGAATACAAGCTTGCGAGTTTGGCTCGTATGCAAACATTCAATCAAACATATATTAAAACACGGAAAAGAAATGTAATACTCTGTTTAGATAGATGTCTTCATTGAGATTATCGTATAAAATGTCTTAATTGAGCTCAATTTATCATACAAAATTTCAATTAATAATTGAGTAATTAGCAGATAATTGTTCAAATATTGAATAAAATTTTAAATGCTACACTGTTTACTTGCTTACAATAGGTTTGTGTTTTTACTTTTTAAAATAGTGAATTATCTAATTTTTTTTGTAAATTAATTAACTAAAAGTTGTTACCTAAATTAAATGTTTGTGGCATTACTTTTTACTCTTATGTGCTCAATTACGTTGGCTCAATTAAATTTGTATGTGTGAACACTAAAAATTATCTTTACAATTGACTGAGTTTTACGCAATTAATTCTGCATGTATGAACAGGGTATACTTTTTTTTATTAAAAAAAAAATAATATATATTCAAGTCGGAAATAAATTGTACGCAAAACAAAAATTCTTGCAAATTTTGTGATAAATCAAACTGATTTACCAAAAAAAACTATTTTTAATGGAAAATATTTTGTCAGAATTTACCAGTAGCAAGTGTCGGAGTCGGAATAAGATGAGTGGATTCATAGTTATTAAATTAAGATTTTTATATTTTTTATTATTTTCTACAAAAACTGTGTTACTGACTTATTTTTCATTCACACACATGCATTTGATTATGATTTCTTCAGTGTTGTAAAGTAAGTTTTGTGCGGTCTTTTTAAACACTGAAAGAATTCGATTCGTGTCGAATAACGACATTAGCAAATTACATACAATCGGAATGATCGAATTTCGATCACGAATGAGAGAATTAGCCTCCATGAAAATCACCGCACTCGATATCGGTTGTATAGAGTAATATTACGATAATATCTCATTAAGCTGATCACCGCATTCGAATATTAATTGGCAGATAAACTTACGAAATTCGCAACTAATAACTTTTGATTGAAAACAGTCAAGCCACGGTAAATGATTGACGTTTTGACCATATTGCTAAACAATGATGTAGGATTTCAGTAGATTGTAAGTTATCGAATGCCATGATCTTAAAATGAAAACTTTCGACAATTTTCCCACAATAACGAATGCGGGATTTCAATATTAAGTAATTTTGTGCATCTGTAGGCGAACATGCAACTAATTTTAAGTGGGTTGGATTTCGTAAAATATCGAGGTTCCACGCTTAAAAGTGTTACGACAGTAATACGTATATTAGAATATAACGTAAAATCTACGTACTGACAATGAATGTCATTGTCATAATCCATATGATATAATAAAATATCATGGTCAGATCCGATATTATAATGTACCTGTTTAAAGCTGTAACAGTATTTACGCCCCTACTACAACGTTTTCTATTTCAATGAAGTCAGTTTTGTAATTTCGAAACAATTATAAAAATATTTTATCAAAATTATGTGATAGTTATTGAGACGTCAATAGGACATGATCACAAAATATATCACACATTTTATTGCTAAAATATAGCAACGAATATGCAAAAGATATCTAAATTTCTAGAATCACGTTCACCATCAATCGGGTTAATTATGTCGTAAATAAGATATTTGTAGTTATCATCTCACCCCTTGGTCTGTTTTGTCTTCCAAATTTGTAAAAAAATAAATATTCATTTTTGTATGAACTCCTAAACAGTTACTTATTTTATGTACAAATTAAACAACTTATTTTTTGTTGTTTAATAATTATTAATCCTTAATTGACCAACAAATTGTGTAGTAGACTCTACCTCTTTTTTATTTTTCTTATTCTCATGGTTGAATTAAAGGTGTCCTTTTTTTATTTTATTTATTTTTTTTAGTGTGTGAATTTCTATTTTTATAGTCAAAATGCGCATGTTTTACATGACAAAGCCGAATAAAATACCGGTTAGAATATATAATATTTGTTCTATATTGAACAAAAATATCTTCATCCACACATTAGCAAAAGCAAAAAAAGGAAGAAGCAATAAAAACAACAACATTGTATAAAATGTATGTATATTGTATGCTATTGTTGGCAGTTGTTGTTTTTAGTATGACATCACATGCCTATGGAAACAAAAATGATGCCATTGTACTCTAGTAACAAGAAAAAATCCTTAACACATCCCCGTTTATACTTTTTCTCTTGTCTGAAAGAAAATTGAAAAACGGAACACAACAACAATGACAATGAAATAAAGAGTAATAAAAAGAAAAAAAAAGTTTTCTGAAAGAGAGTGCCTGCAATTTACAGAGAGTTAAAGGAACTCATTTGAATACTTGTTTTGGAATCTCTGGAATCTGGTTTGTCAATGTTGGCGTTAGGGATGCCGTTTTTGGTTATTTCTAAACAAATGTGGATATTTTTTCTTTAATGTGGTGATGTGAATAATTTTTTCATTTTGATTATTTTTTTTTTACTGAACTCATTAATACACATGTACATATATTTTATGTTATACTTTTTGGCTTTTATGTTCTTCAATTTTTAGTATTGCTACCAATGCAACTAAAAATAAAACAGCTGTGACTAAAATCGCTAGTGCAGTCACCTGCTATGAATTTGCTTGTTTATACTTTCCTGATGTTCTGCTTTTTTTATTTACATACCAAGGCGAATTCACTACAGGTAATCGCATTAGAAAATACACACCAAGTGAATTGTCAAAATGACTCAAAACAAAGAACAAAATCAAAGCATAAACAACGATTAAGCAAAGAATAATATTGTTTTTTGCGCACAATTATGTTTATGCAATTTTATTTATTTTGACGTTCGGCCAGTAAAATCTTAACGGTGTACTCGCGTAATAAGGTCATCTGTAGCAAATTCACCTTGATATATACATGCATTAGCGTTAACTTATTATACACACAGGTGGGTAAAGGATTATATTTTATAATTATTTGAATGTTAATCGAGCTTTGAGTTCTGTGTTTTGCATTACATTTTTTGTGATAAATTGTAGCCTAATACCTTTTAAAGAAGACAAAAAGTAAATTTGAAGACTTATTACTGGGGTACAACTTGCAGGTTGCCATGGGCAGAACTCAGAACTCGAAAGAAAGCCTGATTAAGATTCAAATAATTATAACAGAGTTTGAAGAATTAAATAAATTAAGAATTATATTTGTATTCAAATCAAAATTCTACATATTCGCTTTTAAAGCGAATTTTGGTTGTAAAAATTTTTGGTTGAGGCATCACTGGTTGGCATCCAATTCAAAGGTGTGTGTTTTTACAGATTGTATTTTATAAATGATTCTGTATCCTGATTTGAAAGTTTGGCTTTTTTAACTAAAATATTCAATTGTTTTAATTTTAGAAATATTCAGTTGTAGATTTTTATGGTAGACTTATATTTAGTTTCCACAAAAAATGAAAACGTTTTGTGGAAGAAAAATTGTAATACCAACTGCTGCTGCTGTGTATACGTACATACATACATATATATTATATATTTCTTTTTAATAATCCCAGCTGTCACTGTTTCTGTTTTCTTTGGTTTACTCTTTCGCTTCGTTTCTCTTTGAATTTTTGCTGCTGTTGTTGTTGTTTGTTTGTTTTAGGAGGATTTTTCCCTTACATTTGTTCAGATGAATGAGTAACTTTACCTGCTCTCCTGCTATACCAACTAACATTTTAGTGCCTTAAAGCCTGGATAAATATTTCGGTATGATGGTTTTTGTTGTAGAAAATGAGGAGGGATGAAAAAAAACGAAAAAAAAAATACTGAACTGAAATAATTTTACTATGGCTTTACATAGTCATTGAAATTTTTAAATGCTAATCAGTTCTACATTAACTTTGGTCGTGTACACAACTCGTATTTATATTTTGTTTTTACTGAACGTTAAAAGAAGAAACGAACCCATTTCTCAAATGCTTAAATTTACTCATAAATATAGTTCTTACATATAAAAAATATTTTTTTTTATACATATATAAATAAAATTATTGATGAAGTTCAAAGTGGAAAGAAGAGTGCTACATAAAAGTATAATAAAAAGTGTAAAGTGCAAGAAAATGGAAAAGCTATCTCAACAAATGATGTTTGAACAAAGCAAAATTAATTTTCTAATTCAGCAAACAATAAGGATACTTATTCGAGTTTTTGTCACATTTTGGATAAAAACTTAAGGTAAGCTGCTGCCTATTTTAAAATTCTAACTAAACTTTTAGAAATATCTCAAATCTATATTTTGCTTTACAATTCTTCTGATAAAATTGGGCTGATTCTTTTTATATATTATGTTCTAGTGTAATGGCAATATTTTTGAATCAATTTTCCAAAATCGATTTATGTAATTATTTTAAAATACTTATATTGGTGCAATTCACACTGAGCTTGTTATTTGCTGTGTAAATGGGAAAATTTTCAATGCATTTTGTTTTTGAAAAAATGTAAAATTTTACTCTTGAAGTGATTGACACAACAAAATATCTACATATATTGAAAATTTTACCATTTTATCCATAAACAAATAAGAAATTTTGTTTAAACAATTTTCCATTGAATTGATTTAAATCTATGAAGTGGTGGTTGACAAGTTCACTTCTATTATAGTAAAAATTGATCCTTTGTATCAAAAGAAAAATATATATATATTTTTAGACATTCCTTTGGCATAGTTCCCATCGAAATAAGAAAACCTAAAACCAAAATGATTCCCTGTTCCACAATAAAACAAAGGATATCATGTGATAAAGGTCCATTCCTTTAATTGAGAAAACACACTTTTCTTTGGTCAATTATCTTACAATATTGTATTATTTAAGTTTTAGATTGTATACCTTCGTAACTACTTTTCGGCTATACGCCCGTTGTCGTCGGCTATTCCAAACTCTATCCAAAAAAAAGTTGTTTTTCTACATTAACAGTTGATGTGGAGTGGTAGAAGCAAACCATGATACCTTCCAAACCTCATTGTTAATGATTTCAATAATGCTTTAGTATTGTCCTAAAAAGTATTAAAAGAATATATGACAAACCAAAAGATCTATTTCCAAATTAATTGATTTTAACCTTGTGATTATTCGTTTAATTATTGGCGAGATTAAATACTTGATCATTTAATCGAAAGTTGGTTTTAATTGTTAGCGAAACCCAATTTACAATAGCGGTTGAAGGTTCGATCCCTGACAAATCTTTCTTAGGTAATATATTTTTTTTCGTTTCAAAAAAAAAAAAAAAACTGAGTTAAACAATTTTTTAAATAATTGCAATAATAATAATAATAATAATAAAATTTTTAAACCCCACTGAAGAAATAAAATATTTATTGCTTAAAAAAAAATATTTATTTCTTTTGCACTTTAAATTAAACGATTTTTTAAAATAAAATAAAATGTTTTGCGTTTTGTCTAGACTGTTTTTAAATTTTTAACATTCACATAAGTAGAAATTTTCTCTTTCAATTCCAATTCAATTTCACTGAGCTCTTTTTCATTCTCATTCTTCATCCTAGTCATATTTATTATTAATTAACTATTAAGAAACTCCCGTAAAGAAAATATTTTATCAGTTAACGGTATCAATTGGTATCGGCTAAATCCAAAATAAACTACATGTGGAAAACAAGATTTTGAGTTTAAACTTCGTCCCAAAAACTGTAGTGATGGAAAGAATACAAACTAAGGCTCGTTTTCACAACTGACTGATGGCTAAATAAAGAGGTATTCTATAGTTTTGCGTTGTTGTTGTTTTAGCACTCCTTGTTATGGCGGCACGGTACAACCACATCCTGTGAAAATTTCATCTCTCTAGCTCTAATGAATTAAAAGTTACAGATATTTTGTGTGTTTATGGGACACCCGTTATGTAGATTCACCCTTTAATTTCTATGTTGTTGTAGCAGCTCGGTATAATGTGTAGCCTCAGTAATAGCATTCCGTTTGACTTCTTCATTCAAAAATATTGATGTGAATTTAAAGATTTCTGGAAACAAACACGCATTTGCGATTATGTTTCTTTTAATTTTCTGCACTGAAAGAATTTAGAATCTTCAATTGTGTCATCAATATAATTTAATAATTCGACAATTTTAAACCGCGTGAATGCGTTGCATTCAAAATCAAATCAAAATATTTTAATTTTTAGTAATTGGTTTTGAAATTATTTATCGATTATCTTGTGATCAAAGACGGTAATGTCCTTATTACAACAGTCGTCATCGCAGTCACATGCACCGACGTAAACATATTCAAATTAAATAATTTTTGCCATCAGCAAGAGTAGATGCGACAAGTTTTTGAAATCGTCTTGATGTGCCGACGATGGTGCGTTTCACATATTCCAATTATTTTACAGTATATAGAGTCCAACCGAGCGCTTTTTAAGCAGGTTTTTCCTTAATATTTTATGTAAAAACGGAATTAAAATAAATTTTATTTAAATGCATTTTAGTTTAGATTTGTTAAGCATATAAAACTTGTATCTTATTAGGTTTGTAACTAATTTTGCATCAATTCCTTATTCGTCATCTTATAAATTCCTTATGAAAAAAGAATGCAAAAATATAACAGTTGAGTTTGTACTTAAGCTAATAAGACTTTAAATGGCAGTAGTTAAAAGAGTGTTACCAACTTTAACTGGTATAGAAAACACCCCAGCAATTAATGTTTTTTTTTTTTTAATTGAGCCTTATTTCTTTAAACAATAATAACAGACCTTATGTAAATTAAAAAAAAAGAATATTTAAGTGTGAAGTTTTAAAGAATTTATAAGAAAAAAAGAAACAAACATACCTAACATTACATATATAAATCTAAGTTACGACATACAAATTATAAGGTGAACGCTCTTGTTTCCGACTGAAAATTTTAGGACGTAAATCCCGCTTCCAAATAATTATAAACTAAGGAATTAATTTAATTATTAAAAAAGGAACTTTTGTTTTCTTTTAATTCTAGCCGTCTACTGACATTTAATAATGAACTTGATTCCCTACACATTGTAAATGCTCAAACATAACTGAAAAACGTATGTGAA